>JAPWLS010001587.1:0-53005 GCA_028551675.1 Tineola bisselliella | reverse complement strand
TCGATATGAAAGTAACCTGGTTCGTTCCCACTATCAGATTTAAGCCCGCTATCCACGAACGTATTTTAACATAACTTTCTACGAACTCATACGATAACATGAAACAGAAGCCGCCGTGAAAAGTAGGCTTTAGAAACGAACTTTCTAAAGGTCATATGCTAAAAACTTATACAGGATATAAAACCTGCCAAATCATTCTTTTTAAACAGAGAGCCACTCCAGAAATTTTCGAGGTCGAATCGAGCCACAAAACCTTTTGTATGTAAAGTTTTTAAAAACATTCCGTGCGTTATTCTCCTAAAGGAATGGCGATAGAATGTCAAAGTTTAGACGTTTTTATTTGCCTCTCTTTTATTATTTCTCTGCGTTTGTACTGTTATACCTATATACAAGTAACTATTTAAATTACAATTTTTTTAAATGTTAATAAAATTTTAAATACGATATTTTTAATTTGTACGATTTTATTCGATTCTTTTTTTTTTAAATCGAACAATTATATCTTGCCTACTAATATTATAAATTTGAATGTGAGTTTGTTACGTTTTCACGCAACAACTCCTTAACCGATCATCATGAAACTCTGTACACATGTTTTTGGAGTTACTAGAAGTAACATACGATATTTTTTATTTTTAGAAAATTTAAATTTTTGAAACATCATTGTATGTAGTAATTTTTAAAAATTGATAATCCCAGCCAAGCAAGAAAATATAGTTATCGTATGATTCATTTCTATTGAAACGATCTCTGATACTTATTTAACGACTTAAATGCGAGCGAAGCAGCGGGTAAAAGCTAGTTGTTTATAAAGTATAACAACCACTTTTTGGTGGCCCAATTGTCTTCTGAACAAACCGTGGCTACTTGTGGGAAACATGGACACAACACTAGTTTATATATATTGCCACGTATCTTAAACAGAAATAAATGATCGTTTAATTCCACTATGATTTTGTACATGTTCTAAAAATTGCTACTAAAAATAAACCAAATATTTATATGTCAAATAGAGTCCATTATTAAGCTTCAATAGAATGGCCTAGAAATTTAAACTCTACGCTGCTTTGATGGTTAACTCGTTTATTATGTTAGAATTGTTTATATTGGCCTTAAACTAGTTAATTAGCGTAATGACTGGCTTCTAGTGATGAACCTGGACCTGCATACTCATTTTCTGTTCCACGAAGGGGCTGACCCAATTGTCAGTTAGGTTACTTTTAAAATTAATTTACGAGTTTATAATGAGATAAGAAATTCTACTTTCGATGTAGATTTATTCTGTATATATAACTTGTAACTAAATAATTGAAAAATTAATTAGTAATAAATATTTTAATTGTATATTTTAGAGTTAGGAAAACAATTTCTTTTTATTATTACTACGGCTAGACACGACTTGCGTTGTTTTTTTTATTAAATCTGAAAAACAACACCATATATAAAGTGGATTATTAGGAGCAAAGACACCTAATGACATTTTTTTTTAATCCGCATATTTTGATTGGTTCCTAATACCTATCAATGGGTTTTATAAAGACTTTAGTGTGGTTAGTTTTGTGAATTGCAAATGTCATTGAACATTAGCTGACAGTAAACCTAAAGGATACCCACAGTCATAAATATTGATCGTCTAATTGCTAATCTATAACACATATATCAATGAATGTAAGTTTCATAGTTATATAGAAAGGAATCTCTTTAAGTCACGTAGTAAATTGTATCTACTTTTTCGACACATCCCAAAGGCCAATCATTTGTCGGTCGATTTCTTTAGAAGTCTATTCGTATCTCAACTTTACTTGAAGATATCTCCTTCGGGATTTTGTTTGGAAAATCAAGACTTGTTAAGTTAATAGTTGCATGGTTCCGTATGTTTTATATTCAGATATTAGATTTATTTCAGCATAACCTTTCCTGGAAACGAGGATCACCTATACTATGATATCCAGGTCAAAGACTACACCAGCCATTCTCAAAGTGTGTTCCGCGTAACCCTAGGCTAAAATACTGCAAAAAATACTTACCAAAGGGAGATTATAAGGTTACATCTAAATATTCCAACTAAATATTACATTGCAATATTCATAAATATAAATAAATCAGTTTTTTATAATTATATTAAGGCTTTTTCCTTCGCCAAAAAAGTTTGAGAACCGCTGGTCTACACAATCACAACCAAAACAGCAAATTACTTCACACGAATTTCATGATTTTTTGACCCCCTCCCCCGTGCTTGTCACAGTCGGTGTCACTACCTATTGCCGTCACATATTTTGCAAATTTACACCTAGAAATTATGAAATTAAACTTCCATTTAATTTTTTTTAAAATAAAATCAACATCAAATCAAATATATATATGAAAATTAATAAAATAATGTTTTAATACTTGAATGTATTAGATTTTGAAATGTGATGTTATGAAATTTAGGTCCCTCTTCTAGACATTTTATAATGGTGTTAGTCCTATTTCTATAAATAGAATTAGTAGTACTACCTAATCATAAAAAGATTGTATAATATTTAGGTACTTAAAAAAAGATTACTGAACACTAGTTTCTGTCTAGGTTTTATATTTTAAACGCGAGTCTAGATTCTATCTAACTGGGAGGGATAAAGCAATGAATTTTGATAAGACAAAAACCCAGATTGTAGATATGCAAAAACGAAATTTGTGGTTTTGTTCCAAGTTAAGCGTCACATTGTATGAAAAGTTACAATCAATAGTAATTTAATAAAGAAAAAAATTGCTTCAAATCAAGGTCAGGAAGGTTATTAGTAATATTTGGAACTTTTTAGTTTTGTTTTTATTATTTCATACCTTTATATAGTATGGTAATCAAATGGCAATAACTAAACTATATAATATTTATTACGTAGTTACGAAAAGCATGCAGGAACAGATTTCTTAAATTCAATTCAAGGAACCATTTATATAAGATTTATACAAACACATTTTCATTTGAAATATTCTTACACGCTGTATATCGACTGAGTAATCGACTGGCAACTTTCATGTATAACGTTATCCTGTATATAACGACTGAGATAACGACCAATGAAGCCGAGTTATTACTAATCAACTTTGTTAAACCACAACAGTATGATTCAGTCGACCTAAATTGCATTACCCGATACTAACATTGTTTCTTCTGACAATTGGTTATTTGAAAGAAATTACTTTTAGTGATAAGAACCAATTGCTCTAAATTTGTCTCTTATGTGTTAAATTGTATTATTATTATTTTTAAAGCAACAAAGGATTTATTATTATTTTGTGATATACAAAGGTTGGGGATTCGATTTCTGATCAAAACCAAATTATTTAATAGATATTCGGGTCTGGTTACATTATTACTTATTTATTATTGAATAAAGCTAAAAAAACCCAGTCCCTATCTACCCCACTTAGCGCAATACTAAATTACACATGCTATATAACAACGAGTCAAATTTAGATCCGAATTAGATTTAATGTATAATTAAACAGTCGATTAGCTTGTTTAGTCATCTGATATTCTGTTTGTTTATGTTTGAATCATAATTTTGATTATAATGTCTATATGTGTATAAAATAAAACGACTGTATCAGGGGGGCTACTCAGGCATATCCGAAGTTTCGTGATACGGCTGTCAGCTTACGTGAATTTTGATATATAAGCCCGTAAAAATTACTGTCAAATATTAGTAAAATAAGCATTGTGTGGCCTATCCGTCGTGACGCCGCTGTCAAATCCGTAATTTCGTGGATGATTACGTAAGTGTTCCTGAGTAGGAAACGTCCGTATTTTAGTCCGTCTTACTTTAGTGCGCCTGAGTAGCCCCCCAGAGGATAGACATGAATTCTCAATATTCAAATCTTGGTCCAAATTAATATGTTGCTAATATGTATTTTTTTACAAAATAAAAGCAATTGTTTTTGGTGTCAATGTCCTATGTTAACAGTATATTGCAGTATGATATCTACAGGGTCTTCTAATTTAGAGCAAGAACACTGTTACATATATTTTGTTGTATACAGAAGCTCTATAAATAAATAAATATATAGATGATCTGCAATTCGTAGTAACCCCTAGTGGTGCACGAGATGCAGTCAGTCCCTTGCGAATAGATAGTTCTCTCAATAATCCGATTCCACTAAACAAGATTGGTTAACCTATTGTCCGTGTCAAGGGTAATTCAGACGGAAACCAATGTAATTTATGTTTTTAAACCCGTTTAAGAACGTTCTGTACAATGTACGAGGACATCACAAAAAGAGAACGCAAGAGACGTTTAAGAAACACTTTTTGACAGTTGAAATATTCGTATAACCAAGAAACATTGGAAATATCAACATGTTTATTGTATGTACTTATGTTTTATAGTACTAATTTTATTTATATTAATTGTATTAAATTTTTAAAGATAATTTAACACTAGAACTACCAGCCGGCCAAAATGCAAAGTATTAAATTTATTGTAGAATTGTAAAAAATAGATTCGTCTACGAAAAATAATGAGTAAGGTTTTACATAAAAATATTGTGAAGAATTTTTGAAACCGGTCTTATTGACCGGTTGGTAGTTCTAGTGTTAAACATAATTATTATATTGGGCAGACTATATGTCTGGTGAGTTTTTATGAGATTTCTTCTTGTCCTAATAATAATAATAATAAATCCTTTATTGTTTTAAAACTAAGAATACTAATACAATTTAACACATAAGGGACAAATTTAACTGGCGATCTTATCACTGAAAGTAATTTCTTCCAGACAACCAATTGTTATAGAAGAAACAGTGTTAATATCGAGCAATGCAATTTAGGAGGATTCTATTTTTATGACTAAGATAGAAATAAAATACATAAATTTAGTGAATCATTAGGTTTTGATAATAATAATATAGTATTCTTATTACATATTATAATGATAATACTCCACCAAGCCAAGCTGAATTATTATACCTACTAAAACTTAAATGTTTATGTCCGATCGCGTAAAACACACAACCACAGAGCGATATAGTAAGTCCAACTTTAAATGGAACAAAGTAAGCATGGATACACAATAGTACGTTGGCGTCAAAGGTTTCCGCGGCCCCGTTGCCGAGTCACTCTAAAAAGAAAATAAATGTGTTACAGTCTCTCGTCACGTGCCAGTTGAGGGGGTGATAAGTCGGATTCGACATGCTCACCTTTATACACTCGCACAAAGCTTTGAAGACTCCAACGAACTAGAAACGGACTCTGGTTTTTTTTACAATTTCGTTTTGATCTAAAATTGCCTCTAGTTAATGAACAACTAGATATAAAACTGGTAACTATGACACGTTTGTATTGATACTTAAAACAAAAAGCATTGATAGTTAACAGTTATTAAATAAAGCATTCTTGCCTTATTCACATTACCTTATTAATATATTCATTTACAACAAAATTTTGTATGTTATAGGATGGTATTAGCAATTATTATTGCAGACATACACGCACGCACGCACGCACGCACGCACGCACGCACGCACGCACGCACGCACGCACGCACGCACACACACACACACATTTGTTATTATTATTATTATTTTATATAAATACATTTTGGTATTGATGTAAGAAAGAGCACTATCTACAGAAATACAGTCCTAGGGTTTTCTATTTAATGAAATAAATATTATTATTATTATTTTATTGATGTAATCTAATCAGCGGATTTGCAATGACAAAATATGTAATAATAAAATCCAGATACGTTTTAAATTCAATCTCGATCAAGAGTAGTTCTGTATTGAGAGTGGGTTATACGGATTGAGGAGAGATCTCGAGAAAATATTAAAGTGTAAGAAGGAAAATGGAATTGAAATCGGTTTGATTCCTCTAAGTAATGCTACCTGAGCAATTTATTTTGTACATATATGTACTTATATAATATAGGTGTGTGTTAAATTGAATAAGAAGCTTGTTTACTAAATATTTATTAACTAGCTGTCGCCCCCGACTTCGTCTGCCTACTATGAAGTTTAATAATGTTTCATGTTTCAACGACACCTTCCCTCACGTGACTGCAGGTTCGGATAGTCATAACTCATATCTAATCATTGCCAAATTTCAGGTTTGTAGCAAAAAAAATGAAAGACTTTTATACAAACCTGAGAGCTTTTATATAGTATACAATGCAATAGTTAGATTTTTTTGTAGATATTGATATGTTCTTTAATATTATAGAACATTTTTTTGTTTTATCATCAATAGTTTTCGCAGCGCATGCGACGAAAGACATTTTATAGCAACATTTAGTAACCATGGGTTACATCATTGTAGTTTTAGTAAGAATCCTTATTTTTTTGCTGTAATTTATATAGTCTATATTGATCAGTGATAATGTAGCATTCAAATAGAGAAAGAATTTTTGAAATCGGTCTAGCAGTTTTTGAGCCAATTCGTTACAAACATACATTATATACAAAAATACAAATCTTTCCTCTTTATAATATTAGTATAGATATAAAACCCTGCTGGAATAATAACAAGTGAGCTCACAGACAGTTGGGTACAACTACACAATACTTACTATCTACTTTTTTGTGTTACTGACCACTGGCTTTCTCACTTCGCGATAAACAACCACTTGCCTGTTCATTGGGTCACTCCCCAACCAGCTATTGTACAAGCGGCTAGCTTACACCCACTAGCTTATATTGTAAAAATAGTTCGTGCGAGTCAAGTTACTGACTATACAGAAACTGGGTTTTAGGTTCACTGAATAAATCTACGATAAGTAGTTTTGAAACTTACATTTTGGACGTCTTTTTCAAAAGTCGTAAGTTAAAATTTCGTCTTCAGATTGTGACTAAAGCAACTTTGTACGCGTTTTTGGTGTTTAATTTCATTGAAAAACATCGTTCTGCATAATTCTTACTGATTTGGTTGATAATTATTAAACATTGTAATTAGTGAAGACAATTAAATAAGGTTAATAAAGAATACTAGAAGATATATGAATGTCAAATATTAAAAAAGTTTAGCAGATTTCTCGGTAAATTTCTTCTTTGTAGAAAAAAAAGGTTCAGATAAATGACACTAATGATTCGTTCGCGTTTTGATTAGTTACGCGAAGATTTATTCCCTCTTCCACAATTTCTTCTACTTTCCTACTATCTAATAAATTATTCTGGCGCTAGAGTATCTTAAAATAGGTTTCCCTAATGGAGCGTCTTGCCATATTTTACTATGAATATTTTAAACATTTCTTTTGTGAACTGTCTCTTCAATTTAAACAATATTTTGATTTTACATGAACAAATGAAACGCCCTCTGACGGAGCCCTGAGGAGAGATATTTTGAAAGAACAGATTTTCCAGTGGTTGAACGTAATTGTTTTACGTCAAAATCTAATATCAAGCTTCTGGCTAAACCCGCCGTATATGCATATTAATAAAACAGTATTAGGGTCAAACCAAATTCAAGCGGTTCACGCGTAACGTACACAAACATGACATTTGTGATGTATCACTAATTCCGTATTGTACATAAACCCTAGTTTTATATATTTGATTATAACACATTTTCTAACAAGAATCCTATATATATTCTTGGACTCGGAACTCGTCCTTTCAATTACTATTCCAAAGTTATACGAGCACCCTTATACCTTACCCTTACATCTCATTAAATAAATAATGACTTAGATAGCGTACACGCTAATTCGAGAAGCCATTGAACTTTAGAAAATCGACAACGAGACTATTATCTTATGAAACCACATAAGCGATAGGGTAAATAGCACTGTTAATAACTATACGATTTAAATTCGTTGGTGAGAAAAGAACGCATGTACAGCTCAAGAATACTGCAGATGTTCGTTCTGTGGCAGCAGCCGTTGACGTTTATCGATCACACTGGTTTAATATCGGGTGGAATGTAGTCAAAGAAATTGCTGAAATAAAAACAAACGTTTTATTTGCTGGTTCCTTCACAAAGGTATTCCTATCCAAGAGTTGAGATGAACTTTTCCGCATTTAACATAAAAGTTTAAAAAATTACTAGGTAATATATATACTTGCACTTAAGTAAGTAGGTAGGTATACTTTAGTAATGTATAAAGCTGCCAGAGGCATGCTGTACGTCAACGTATTTATTTGCCCGACTATCAATCCTAATTTTATTACTTTTCCGTAAGACATTCGCAAACTGGTGAAATTACCTTATGCCAGGTAGAGTGTATTGAACTCTAGTTTACGTTAGTCATTCACCTTTGGGAAGGAAATGTAATGGTAGGTACCTACATCAATTATCTATAATAGATCGAATTACGAACAAACCATTCCTAATTAATCTTAATAATATAAGATAATTCCAAGATCGTGGTTGTTATTGTACTTTGTGACGAGATAGGTAAACAAGCTTTTGGGTACATTGGGATAGATAGGAATTACGGTTTGTGATTAAGCTATAATGTATCTTTTTTGTTTTTATTATTGAAATGTATTCTAAGCAGAGGCGGCTCGTCCTAAAGAGCGCTGATGCAGTGCACTCCCACGAAAATTATAGAAGTAATCTATATTTCTTCATAATACATACTATCCTTACATTACATTCATTCTATTCTACTATGCCTATACAATAGTATATTATATTAACTATATCTACGCCGCTGTAATATAAGTTCTGTAATTTTCGTGGGAGTGCACTGCACCAGCGCTCTTTAGGACGAGCAGCCTCTGATTCTAAGATACATGACAATCAATAATAACCCCAAAAATATACTCTATTATTATACTAAAAAAACCAGAATAAATTGAAGTCTCACTAATATTCGCAGAGGTTTGAATTCATTTGTTTTCTGACTCCATTTATTTCGATTTCAACGCGCAAGAGGAATCCCTTGTTGCTAGATCGTTGTGGCAGCGCATGTTATTCTGAGCGTGTTGGAGGAACGTTGGAACAGCCGTTTATCTCTGAGTTATATTATGGATTTTGTTCCAATTAAGTATAAGACCTTTCGTGGCTTACAGTTACTATTATTATTGTGATTTTAATTCGACGTTTAAAAAGATTGGTCGTCGAAGCGAAGCCGAAGCGACCACACGTATCCTGATGATGCCACGTGAAGTGGCGAAACGCGTTGAGACAAGTTATTGAATGTTGGTGAAGGTTATTTTCCTTCATGACCTAATGTATAATTTTAAATAATTTTCTTCCCTTAAAAAGTTTTATAGTGATTGTGGTCACGATAAAATTCGTCGGTCTTTAAAATTAGTTATAACATGTTTCTTTATTTCGTATGTGTAATTCACAAAAATACTTCTTTATTTTATACCGGTATTGAATTTTCAAATTTAAGACCAATACCACGTAAACTGAATGTTATTCGTAGATAATTCGTTTTTAAGATTTAAGTAGTTAATGCCACTTCCTGTATATATTTTTGTATCAAATTATACATCAATATATAATTATAACATAAATAATAAAATAAATACTTGTTATATAAACAAAATTATCTAACTTCAAAAACATAATATTAATTATTTAGTCGGTAATTAAACATAATGTTAATTAAGATTATAACAATATCTTAAATATGAACTCGAGTTCTATAATAGCTCGTTAAAATCTATGATTAATTAATGTTTGTTGTCATTAATCTTCTATGGGTACAAAT
This sequence comes from Tineola bisselliella, assembly GCA_028551675.1. Lineage (NCBI taxonomy): Eukaryota > Metazoa > Arthropoda > Insecta > Lepidoptera > Tineidae > Tineola > Tineola bisselliella. The sequence goes on along the minus strand of JAPWLS010001587.1, from coordinate 43,363 downwards.
AACAAAATACTTGTCTATGAAATATAATACCTAATTAATATTATAAACAGGAACTCATATTCTGACTACATCTGAGATTTAAATACGTTCGGTTTTTATTTGTTATTATAACATATTAACAACAAAGTACATTTGTCACGATTTTTGTGATATTTATTACTAGCTCATTAATCCTTCGAGCTCAGGTTAATTAAAAAACACTTCCCTTAATCATTCACTAGAAATAGCAGACTACCCTCCAAAAGACATTTGCCATATTTAATTCAAAGAGCGAACGCGGTCGAGCTAGTTGATGCAGATACAGGTTTCTGTTCAAATATCCCAAAATACTTGGCATTAGATATCCTATACGTTGGCATTTCAGTGTTTATATGAAACCAGCGTTAGTATAGGTAAACAAAATTTGCTATTACTATATTATAAATGATTTATATTCTGTGTTGAAACTGTTTCGATAATAAATCCGAGTAAAAGACTTGATTAATTCCAAATGTTTCGCTTTACAATTGCTTTGTTATAAGGGTAAAATATTTGGAAACTATGTAAACAATTTCAATTCGAAATCGTTTAACACCTGAATAGGGCCGAATCCCTTCATATTTAGGGAAAATGAACCTATTGTAGCTTGAAGGGTAGGCCTAATGCCCTTCCCTTGAATAACAGCATACGTGGGTATGAAAGCATTGGATAGGTACCTCTATGAACGTGCAATCAATCTACGTCTACCGTCATAATGATATTGTAGAAATAACGTAAAAAGTACTTATACTTAATCATAAAAAGTCATTAAGAAATTGCTTTTGTTTTTATATGTATGAATAAAAACAAAATATTGTTCGAATTTTAAATATTGAATTTGAAATTCGATGTTTAAATTATTATTATTTTTATTAGACAAATTTTGGTTTCCGTTATATTGTAGCGTCTAACGTGAAGAAACACGAAATAGATGTATAAATTCACTACCTTTTCTAAAGTATTAAAATTAAGTTCTTTAAATACAATATATAGTAAAATAGATTTATACTTACTTACCTCATAACACGTTGAACCGCGTATAATAAAAAGTAATTTCAAAAAATCACTACTTCAAATTCGACGCAGAACCATTTTTAATAAAAATAAAAACTTTTCTCTTTGTCGTTGTAAGAGAAAAGTTTCAGCTAAAAGCATTAAGTTATTTCATATGTACGCAACTAAATTAATTTAATGACGTCGGTGTAAAGTGTATATTTTGTTATAAACTTTTTGATGGCAATAAGTTTAACAACGTTTTAAATGAAAGCTCTTTACACTAACATAGATATATACTTAATATACATATATATTATACGTTAAGTGCATAAGTAATGTATTCATATATAAAAAATATCAAGACATCTCATCGTAATTAAGAATGCCAATGTAACATAATTTGCAGGCTCCTAAATTGCTGTTACTTTTACAGATGACTTAGAAAAATTAAGACATAATATTCCTCAACTAATCAAAGCTGCGAACGTCAAGAGTAAGAAGGAAGAAAACGTCATTTACCATTTTTCCGCACCATCAAACGGACCAATTAAGAAACGCTCGCCGGCGCCTCCCCGTCTCACAACACATGTCGCAACTAGTACACTCAATTTCCTTGTCTTACACAGATCAAATATCACAATTTAATTCACTATCACCGTTCAATTCACGGAGTACATACACCTCGATACGTTTCACAAAGCTCAGACGACCGCAGCGACCAACTCGTCGACACACACTACGGCACCAAAGACACGAACATTACCGACCGCCCCCGAATCGTGCCGAGCAGGCGCTGAAGGAAACCAGGGAAAATTTTGCTCGGTCTTTCATATTTTATATCGGTTGGGACGAAGCGGAATTACGGAGTTTGCACTGGTAGGTTTTTATGGCGTAACCGAACAGAGGCTGGCAGGCACGGATTCTATTCGGGCGTTATTTTTTCTGCACACACGTCGTTCGAAATTGTTTGCTTTTTTATGTACGGGGCTCCGAAATGTTGCGGTAGCGATTTGACGTGATGCCTTTGGGAGAACATGCATTGTTCATGGAAAGTGTGATTACGACGTGTGTTTACAGCCATTTCTGATGTGCGGGTTAAAACACCAGGGCACACGTGCAAACCGCGGAATGTGTTTCAAGTTTCCGCCTTTGTGAGGGATATAAAGGGCTCTAATTAAAGGGTAAAGCAAATAAAAAGGTAGGTGACAGCGTTGGAATAAATTATCTCGTAGACTCGAAAGTATTACTCAGGTAGGTATTTGGAGAGGCAGATTTTGTCAAAGCTTTTGTGCCCCTTTGGCTGTGTGTAATTCTTATTTTATTTTGAACGGGAAACATTTAATTTAATGCTTAATTTAAAGGTCAATGAACGTTACATCTGGCATGTACAATTTCGGATGTTATCTTTGTTCTGGACGAATTGTAAAGAGGGTTCAATTCTGCAATAATAAATATTATAATTCCTCTCTTGATTTAAATCTTTTGTCTTTTGTTTTTAAATTAACGGTTAATTCGTTTGTTTATTTTTATGTATAATAAATATTGTATTAACGTAATTATATAATTTTATGAACCGCCTTTTACTGCGAGAATCGTTGAAATTTTACATATTTATTACGAAAACGGGGCCCGTACGATCGCGTGCATATGCCAACTGCAATACCTAGTTAAACATAAGTTATAATGCGCAAGCCACATCGTAAATGTGTTCTAAAAAAACAAAGGACTGCATTGAACCCTGAACAACTATCAAAACAAATCGATAATTTTTGCTTTGTAACTCATGATATGGGAATTCCAAGAATAATATTGTTCCATTGACTTTTAAATAGTGCGTGTTGTAAGCTTGCGTCTTACCTAAGCGGAATTTACTACCTACCTTTTACAGGGTGATTATATCGCAATGAGTCTATAATTAAACTATGCGAAATAAATTTATTTAAATAAACCATTTATTAAAAGGCTTACTTTTTATAATTGGACAACATCGCTTGGCATCATTAACATTGTAATGAACTTTTCTTCATATTTGAGCCTGACTCACTAAGGGACTTATAAGAAAGTTGACGGTTTTGCAACTTCAAAATCCAGATCGTTTGTTATTTTTAGCTTAAAGCTTTCCTCACTGGCACGTTTAAAAGAAATTGTTCCTGTGTTTTACATCGATTGATATTAACTTAAATTTGAATTCTAATAAGATAATACGAATGTGACGTTTCAATTGATCCTATTTCTAATATATTTGGGTTCTACTAATGTCACTGTTTTATTTCCAATTTAATTAATAATGTGTTGGAACTATACTTTGATGTCATTTTGTTTAGTAAACAAAATACTTTATGCTAACTAACTTACTTATACAAAACTTTATTGCAACTAATTATTTTTTTGTTTCGAATCAATTTAAACATTTTTAAATTTGCCGCTCTTTATTTGACAGAAACAAATTTCTAATTTTTTGAAATTAGAATTGAATTTGAATGGTTGAGTAATATTTTTTTACGCCAAATGAAATTCTCATAACAAAATAACTAAGCTGTGTTCAAACTTCGTATTTTATAGGCAGTTAAAATTTACAAACTAGATAAATCTCTCCTATACGAGTTGGCAACCACACAAACAAACTTTGCTAGTAGAAGCCTTAATTTTCTTCCCTCCTGATCATATGCTATTGAAATTGTAATATCAATTTTCTTTCCCACGTTTTATTATTTTCAAAATTATTGAATTCTTACTTACTTAGTAATGAGGTTACTTGCGAATATTCAGCTAATTTTAAAGGCTTTATGTGAGTTACTATAGCCTTAATTTTTATTTAATTTGACAGTCATTAAAAAGTATACGAAAAAACCACTTTAGATGCAATTAGCTTGTTGGTTCTGGTTGTAAACAAAATTTATATTTAAGACACGTATTATATAAAATTTAATTAATTAATGACTGTATTTTTTATTATTATACATAAATAGTATTAATGAGTTTTTATAATATGTTTAAAATTTAATTTAATCTTGCTGATTGTAATGTTAGTGCATGCAGCGTTCACTGTGCATAGGGCTAGGGATGGTCGATATTGAAAAAACATCGATGTTAACATCGATATCATAATCGAAAGCCCAACATCGATGTTCGATATTTATTGAAAACCGAATATCGATATTGGATAACATCGATGATTATTGTATTAATGATTGACAAAGAAATAAAACACAGTGAAATCGTTAGAAATTTATAAAGAAATAGAACAAATACATATAACAATTACATATTCCAATATTTTTATCAACTGACTGAAGGAAAAGTAATTTTGATAAAGAAGAACCTTTTAATCTATTTTTTTGTTGATTAAGAGTAGAGCCGTGGATGCGTTCATAGAAGATATAAGTTGCATTTGGTCGTGCGTGAGGCCGCGAGTTAAAATCGATGTTACGATGTTTTTCGTATTGCAACATCGATAATCATCGAATATCGATGTTCATCGAGCATTCCTACATAGGGTAGGCAATTAGACTATTAAAATTCTTAGTGTGATATTAATTCCAAGTCTAGTTATAAAGACAGGACCCAATGAATAAATATATAAATAAATATGTATATCCAATACTTAATATATCTGGTTTAACATTAAAAGTTACCATTATGCATTATTGCTAAACTTTTTTCTTACTTAAATTAGAATAGAATAATTACTTATGTTCCTCAAAAAATCATATTTAGTCAGCCCTAACATACGAAAGAAATCAATAAAAGCATTCAATACGTATCATTATCTACGTATATATATATATATATATATAAAACTCAAAGGTGACTGACTTAGTGATCTATCAACGCACAGCCCAAACCACTGGACGGATCGGGCTGAAATTTGGCATGCAGGTAGATGTTATGACGTAGGCATCCGCTAAGAAAGGATTTCGATCAATTCCACCCCTAAGGGGATAAAATAGGGGATGAAAGTTTGTATAAATCTTATTAGATTTTCGACTGATTGAACTGAAATTAAAAATTGACAGATATGTGGTTAATAACTGGAGCAAGCAATTATGACCCACGACAGGAATGGTGATAACTACTTAACACACGTTAAACAAAAGTAAAGCCACACAAACTAAACCTAATTAATAATAATACTTCTTAACGCGAGCGAAGCCGCTGGCAAAAGCTAGTTTGTTATATATTTAAAAGGAGGGTTGAAATGGCAAACTATTACCTGTGGACTTTAAATCGGATTTTTAGGAATACATAAAAAATGGTAGGGTGTTGCCGGGAAACTCCCTTCTTCAGCGAACGTGCGCGAGGGTAACTGGGGAATTTACGATAGGCGTTTTTTTATTATCTACTTGAAGAGAAAACTTATTTTAAATTATATTTGTTAAATCATTATAATAATAGTAACTACGAGTTTGTTAAGGAAATAAGTTTGTACCGTCGAGGATTACAAGGTATCTCAAAGTCGGTTGCCTGGAAGAGATCGCTTCTTACAGATAAGGCAGCCATCTCTTCATACATCTAATTGTAATATTTTATTATAATAAAATTTTATTTTATTTAATTTTATTATAATACTAGTTTTTCCACGCGACTTCGCTCGCATTTAAGTTATTAAATAAGTATCAGAGATCATTTCAATAGAACTATACTCAATATTTAACTATAGTCAGTTGGAAACTATAGTAAAAATTTAAAAAAGTATCCTATGTTCCATCCATATCCAGTAGTATCCAAAGTTTCATGATGAACGGTTAAGTAGTTGTTGCGTGAAACCGTAACAAACAAACTCACATTCACATTTATAATATTAGTAGGGATTTCTAGAGTAAGAAGGTTTATTCCAAATTTCAATATTGCACGTTACGACTTAAAGAGCGTAAAGGGTTATCGAATTTCTTTCAAAATTTATGTACATTCATCAGTCACTTTAAGTGAATATTTTATACATGTTTTTATGCATATATAGATAGTGTTATTACGGTTATTTTACCCTGTATGCCAACCCGGATATATTCGTCTCTTCAAGCCTTCATTGCAGTTTATTTAATAGCAGTTGTATAACATCAGAAATTAACATAAGTAGGTATATACTGTTTAACCCTGTCTAATAACAGCTTACCAACAACGTTGCTCCAGACGTCTATTCAGTCAGTATATTTAAAACTAGCTATTGCCCCTGATTTCGTTCGCGTAGTAATGAAGATATAAAGTATTATGAAGTTTAATTATATTTCATATTTCAACGACGCCTGCCTTTTATGGCAATTTTAAAAACAACTTTTGGTAACATTAGTTTTAGTAAGAATCCTTATTTTTTTTCCTGTAATTTATATAGTCTATATTGATCAGTGATAATGTAGCCTTCAAATGGTGCAAGAATTTTTGAAATCGGTCCAGTAGTTTTTGAGCCAATTCGTTACAAACATGCAAAAATACAAATCTTTCCTCTTTATAATATTAGTATAGATGAAATGTTTCCTATAAATTTACAACACGCTGTATTGTTAGTGGGACGTGTAGGTATAATAAGAGAAGTTGTTATGTATCGTATGTTTCATGTCAGTTATTTATATAGCATGGAATAACTTCTGATATTTCTCTTTAGTTGATGTTGAAATGAGCTAGATAACGCACATCGTAGGTATCACAACATTGTAGGTTATAATATCACAATTTTACAACAGAGCGATTTAATAGTTTGTTTGTGTAGATTCTTCATTGTTGTATTATTTCAGAAACAATAAAGTAAAGTAATTTCAACAAAATAATTTAAATTGTTAAAATGTTATTAGGACCCGAGGATATATTACATTATTTATACTGACAATGAAAAGAGTAGTATGTAGATTTATGATAGAAATTAAACAACCAAGAAATAACTTTCTATTAACCGACGAGGACGACACATATTTGAAAAGTTAAGCCGACATAATGAAGGCAAATTTTGGTAAAAGCTATACATTAACAATATGTCTAAAATAAATTAATTAAATACAATATAAACTCGGTAATTTTACAATTGTTTTTAGTCTACAGTTATAAAGTTTCACATATGAGTTATGTTTCAAAAAAACAAACTCCAAATGAAAAAATTTCGTGTCATAGTTAATTAGCATGACGTAGGTGCTACAATTTCGTTGAAAATATTCCCGTATTATATAATTTTTAAATTATATCGAGTACCTACATCAGGCGTTCTCAAAGTGTTCCGCGGAACCAAAAGAACATTAATTACCAAAGGAAATTAAAAGGTTACATCTAAATATTCCAACTAAAAATTACATAATATTACATTGCAATATGATTATTCATAAATACATATAAATCAGTTTTTTATAATTATATTAAGGCTTTTTCCTTCACCAAAAAAGTTTGAGAACCGCTGAGCTACATGATTTAACTAATTTAAATTACTTTAAGCGGCTTAATTTTTGACGGTTTAAACGTCACAGTTGCAACGAATATACGATAAAGATTTGTCTGAAGGTAGCAATTACCTCCGCTCTGTAACATTGATGAAACTGGTGTGATTTTCATAGAAATGAAAAAAATACACCGAAATTTTCTTACAAATATATAATCAGTAGTGTAGATATAAAAACGGTCGCCAACAGTATTCATATAGGACCCGCTTTTTTAGATTTATAGAATTTTATAAAAGGCCATAGTTTATGTTCATTTTATGCGATGATGTTTTTTTATCAAGGTCTCTATAAAAGAAAATATATCGTCCATTCTTGCCTCACACAATTGGCTTTTGTATAAAAAACATGCAATTCAAAGATACCTCTTTTTATTCGTTTTTATAAATGTTATAAAGTTAAATTCTTTTTTTTCTCGAAATATTAATTTATTTGTTAACTTTTTAATTTTATAATTATCTCCGGTCATAAACAGCACTTATTTATTTATTTTTATTATTTATTTCTTAATAATACAGAAAAAATAATACAGAGTAAGCGAGTAAGGAGCTAATAAGCGATCTCTTCCAGGCAACCAACTTTGAGAACGTAGAAAAATGCAGAAGACAAATAGCGGGACTTATAAATAGATACAAATATAGATAAACATGAATTACATACAATACATAATACATAATTTTAAGGATCTTGACATATTTAATTGTTCTCTTGCCTCAATTAAAAATCACAAAATTTGAATTGAATAATTTGTAATTCTATAATTTAATTTTGATATTTGAATTACTGTATTTTTTATTTGATTTGATTGTTATTTTGATTTAATTGATGAATGATTGTATTTTTGTTTCTTTTTTGCTTTAATTGTAAATAGTTTTGTAATGTAAGTGCATGCTGTGTCCACTATGCATAGGGCCTACAATATGATTGTTATAATTCTTAGTACGATGTTAATTCCAAGTCTAATTGTAGAGCCCTGTTTGTGGACCCAGTAAATAAATAAATACATACCATGTCACATAGATACTTACATGACTATAACAATACTATAATACACATACATACTAGGAAGAGAGATAATATTCTTTTAAAGATTTCTTAAAGATGGGAAGAGAAGGAGCATTGCGAAGGTTAGACGGTAAATCATTCCACAAGGACTTAGCATTAGGCATTTAAATAAAATAATTACATATAACTTTATTTAGTGAAAGCATTCCTATATAAATCAGGTTAAATTATACGAAATAGCGCGCTTTAATGGTTATTGGAAATGGCTTGGAAATCGTTCGCTCGCCACTCGAAGGCGCTGTGAATTATGACACATTTTAAAAACTATTTTTTGGGTCAAGTTGTCATTACCACACGATCTAGATAAAATTACGCGATCCTATGAACTTTTATACTTTTAAAATAGGTTTTTTATATAACCTAAAATGCTGGATTTAAAATGCACTATGTCGGATATGGAATGTGTAATGTCAATGTTGAAAAGACGGTATACAAAAATAATTATATGAAACATTTAAATTACCAATTATTTTGGAAACGAAATTTTAAGAAGAAACATTGGGTAGACTGAAATCCGTCTAGATTCCTCTAAGAACGAACGTATTTCATAATAGCAAGCAAAATGGTGACAAGAAATAAATCAAAAGTGCAATGCAGTACTGCAACTCAGCTGCAATGAAGTAATAAAAAATGTCAATTTCAACTTTTCCGCGCACCCTTTTGTAAGAGCCTTAGAAAGTTCTTTTTAAGGCTCTTTTTCTGACCAATCTTGTTTCTCAGCGTTCGTGTTCTTTCCTTATTAGCACTCAATTATAATACCTTTATAATACACTGCTAATATTTTTACTATATAAAGTATACCAAATGTCTGTAGTGCCCATGTCTTTAAGCATTCCAATTATAACCTTATTTTTTATGTTATATATAAATACTAGCTTTTAGCCGCGGCTTCGCTTGCATTTAAGTCATTAAATAAGTATCAGAGATTATTTCAATAAAAATAAATAAATATGATCCCAAACAGCTGAAACTATAGTCAGTTGGAAACTATAGTAAAAAATATATTGTTTAAATAAAAAGTATCCTATGTTACTTCTAGTACCTCCAAAAACATGTGTACAAAGTTTCATGATGATCGGTTAAGTAGTTGTTGCGTGAAAACGTAACAAACAAACTCACATTCACATTTTTAATATTAGTAAGTAGGGACTATAATTTTAAAAAAAGTTTTATTTTTAAGCATTATGTTTGTGAGATTATTGTACTAAAAATCATTATACGATTTATAGTTGTCTTTTAAAATCGACATACAGTAAGAATTTGCAAACATTAGACTCATAATTTTAGTTCCACAACGAAATCGATTTCAAGAATAGACGTCTCCTTTATCTTAAAGAAAGACTAAGGTCTTCTGGTATCGAATGGAAACTGTTAGTATTGAATGGGAACATAGCGTTTGATGTTGAATTCTAAATGTACCTACATCACATTTTTTGTTTCCAAGTATTACCACGATTGCTTCTAACCATATAAATTCTTTTTAATTATTTAATTCAATATTATCACTAACCTCTGACATCGTTTTAAAAAGGCTATTTCATTTTCACCAAATCACTAAAATTTCAATAGACACGTGTTATGATTAGGGAAGATAATAGAATATTGATAGAATACTCGAAACCCAGAAACTTAGGCCAAATAATTTTTTGACGGAGGATTCGAGTAAATTATGGTGAAGTCGGGTCCATATAACATGTCAATAAAGATTTTTAATAATATTGTGTCAAGAGTGATTAAATGTGATGAAAGCCTGTGACACTCCCCCCCCGCGTTCAACTCGAATGAACAGGTGAAGATGGTCATGTACCTACCTAGCAACCCTCTACCCCTTTGAATTTTCCTCCCGCCTATATGGAAATTCATCCCTTAATAATATAGTACTTATTTAAATAATATTGGCCAATGATTTATGATCGTGATCGTCTAGTTTAGAGTGGCAGAACCTCAACGTTGTGATTGTCTAATTAAATATGGACCGCTACGTTGTGTAATTTATAGAATTAAATGTTATAGTAAGAATTCATAGAAAGAGACACAGAAAATACAGTTAGTGATCACCTGAAAATGTACGCACAAAGAGAAAATTTATAAATCAAAATTCATAATACAAATAAGTAATTGAACATGCAACTTAGCTCTGTACCGCCGCACTATGGAAAATAAGGGCCTTTGTCATATCACAATTCAATAACTTTTTTTGTAATAAAGATACAGCTATGAAAATTTGTACCGTTATTGTAGGAAGTACAAGTATTTATTTTAGCATAAATATATTTATAAAAAGCACTTGCCCGCGGCTTCGCACGCGTTTAATTATCAGAATAAGTGAAAAACACATAGAATAATTGCTGTTTGTCTCTATATTATTTATTTTAAGTAAAGATATATATATTAATTGTATTATAACTATATAGTTATATTATTATGTAACTTATAATTATATTATTTTAAAAATAAACTATAATTTATAATATTTTTAAAAAGTTTTTAATATGACTATAATATACGTAACTAAAATTTACTATGGTTTCTCAAACTATAATAAATATTAATATTTTAATAGATTAATGTTTACACTTAATATTTTACTTGTAAAATTCTGGATTGGAAATTAATCCGTTCATTTTTTCATCAAGCTCTTTCACATTTTTGATATAGGGTTGTAGGGGCGCATATTTCTCAAATCTAAAGTATATAGTAGTATAGTAGTTTGTGCTATTCGAAAGCATTTCCTGGCATGGTGAAAGCAGCATTTTTTATAATCCTTGTTACGGGATTCTTGAGCTTCTTCTGAAAGTTGAGCAGTGAGTAGCATTCCAAACTATTTTATAATACTATCTCCATGGACTAAAATTTTGTGAATTGGAGATATTGTATAATACCACGCATACTTATTCACATAGATTCAGCAGCATAACTGCCAAATTTTTCAGTATTGATCATTAAACCTGAAGAAAGATCATATGTTCTTCCTTTTTCAATATAGGAGAGTAATAAGTCGCTTAGAACAATTGGATGTAGACATTTTAATATTATAAAATAATAATGTTAAAATGTGGTGATGATCTATTTTCAAATAAATATGTATTACTATGAAATTTTGTTTATATGTATATATTAGCTGGCATTTTAACCACACTCCGCCCGATGAGGGTGGTGTGCATTTTTTAGATTGTATTTCACCACGAAATGAGTGCAAACATGATAAGATATACTGTAATGATTGAATAATTGATAGTAATTATAAAAAAACGATACAAATTATTGATAGAAATATTTTACATTTAAAAGCGCGGTAACGTGAGGTTTTCCGTTTTCCGAATTTTGTAACATTTTACCTCATTACTCTCAAGTTAGCAGATAGTAGCAGCTAATTTTTTTAATAACTCGTTTAGGGATATCTAGGCTATAAAACAACACAAAATGTAAAGCGTGGGCAGGCGTGGCCAACTGTTAAAAGTTTCGTTGAAGTTTAAAAAAATATTTTTTCTATGAATCTATTAAGAAATTTAATATTATTAAAATTTTAGATTTATTTTACAGTATAATATACTTTTTGAACTCTACGAAAGATGCCCTTTTTAAAAATATATAACAATATGGGTCCTTTCTTTGTAATTATACCTTAAATTTAACCTTGAAGTTGGAGTAGTTGCACGATAAAGAAAACGAATTTCACATTGCACTTCATTTGATGAGGTTTATTGTAATATATCTTATTACAATGTTTCAAAAATCTATTGCATATTAAAGTATGGATATTTATCTTTAAAATAAAACCAAAACATTCGCATTTTCCAATACTTCAAAAAGGTAGTTTTGAGATGGCCTTGTATGGGCATTTTCCATAGTGCGCCGCCTCGTGCACGCCGTCCCGCGGATGATCTCGAACACACTATCACTCGCGATTGATAACATATGGGCCACGCGAATTTAATGTATAATATAACGAATACGAGTAGTAGTACGAACCGCACTAATTTTACGCGAAACGATTAGAAATGAATACGAGAAGGAACTCAATTTAATGTCAGCCTTTCTATAAAATGGATTACTCATTTTGAGTAGATCGTCGACGAACTGGGGCCTCCCTTCCAACCTACAGCCCCACCACCTTTGTCTTAGAAGAAGGAGACGAAACCCTTCGACAAGGTCCAACAGAAGCCATTGCAAAATCTTCTAAGCTAAAAGGGGAACGAGCGGTTGATCTAGTGATCAGGTTATGGGCCCTACCGATCTAGAAAAGAGAGAACAAAAGAAACAACCTGCATGGAGATAACAGAATGTGTGAAGATGTGTCCTCAATCGGACGTGACTCCCGTAAATAAAATCCTTGTATGAAGAATAATAATAGATGTATTGTATCCTTATTCGGATACGATAATAGCAGAATAAGCTGTGGAGAAAATAACTAATCCTCGATGCAGAAATAAAATATAATTGTTGATTATATTGATGACCGTTGAAGAATCCATAGATGATAAATACATATGTGGTGAAAACCACTGAAGAGTTGTTGAAAGTAGTTACACGCAGACAGAACTCCTGAAGAATTGTGGAGAGTAGTTGCACGCAGACCTATGACAACATGGGGAGCCTGAAATCCCTACGCTAAACCCTAAGGCTGACATTGAGGGGGCTGGTGAATACACACGCAATAAACGTACTTATACTAATTACTTACTCCCGTTTCCGACTCACTGACTCTAATACAAAACGCACTCTACACACGTAAAACCGAAGTTGATCAACTTTGAACGTTAATTACTTTTACGAATTATTTACGATTTAGACGTTGTTGCTCTTCCCGCGACCGAGGCCCAAGTTGGCATAACTATCAACACTAATTATCACGAGAGAGAAAGTTGTTTCTCCTTCAAAGACCGGAGCCCGATCCCCAGTGAATCCTTATTCGTCCTTTCACGAAATCTCCCCACGCGCGCAAATGCAGTTTTTTGTCTGCCCGAACCCAACGACATCATAAACATTAGACTGTGTTCACATAGGAGAGAATATTATTATATAATTTAATACAAAATTGTTTGCATTAATTCCTATTACTTGACCATAATATAACCCTTCCGAATATAGTTTAAAATAGTAACACACTATTAAATGTGACATTTTAAATATTATAGAAATAGATATAATTATTTATCATAATTAAATATAATAATTATTATATAATTAAACTTCAACGTTTATGCGAGTCTACATTGAGAAGATAGAATTATGTTTTTATCCTCTTCCAAGTTTCATATAAACAAATTCCAAATTTAGATTCGCTAAATGTATACGCAGCCTTATATTTTTTTCACAAACACAAGTGGTTACAACTAACATCGCTGGGTCTCCTTCTATGAATTTGCCTAATAATTTAAAACTAAAGTCGACAGTTACAAATAATTTTAACTTAAATTTATCGCCCGTCAAACGACTTCGCTTCGTATATCAAATCAAGTGGCTCTCTTCCATGAATTGCTCCAAATTTTTTAAATTTATGTGTTAACAGTTCTAAGTATTGTAGAGATTAGAACCTGCCCTTGAAAGCTCGATGAAATAGGGCTCCGTAAGCCATGTTAAATAAAATATTTAATTATTAAATTTGATGTGAAAACACGGTTGTCACAAGCCTAATACAATTTAAAAATAAATTAAAAACATATTTGATTTTAAAATGCTTTTATTCAATTGACGAATATCTGATATTGATTCGAAACAGTAAATGAAATTTAGTTTATTAATTGTAATTGTTTATTATTATTGTATTATTATATTGCTGTGCCCTGACCGGGTGTCATGTTAACACTAAACTATACTGACATCTTAATTATTATAATTGTGACATGTAATAAAGATATTTGAATTAAATTAGAAACAACGTTGTTTTGCTAACCTAGTGGTCTAATTCGAGTTAAAACTCACATTCGGTTTTTAAAATTAAAATCTCAATACAAATCAGAATTAAAATCTAAATACAGTGTGCTTTATAGTGAATAGGTCGGTACAAAGGTCACCATGTTATTGATCTCCGTTAATATTTTGACACCCTATATATAAAGTCCATAGTCCATCTTTCAGTAGCTTTTTACGACACGCAACTCAAAGAAAAACAGCTGACCCGCAAAACGAAAGCTATGTAGACCGTCCTCAATAAAAAATAGGTTAAATCAAAAGTTTCTAATAATAGTTCCCCTTTCTTTCAACTTTATAGTAAGTAGACCAATATGAAATTAGGTTAATTGTGTTCCCATATATATTCATTAATGGGTAACACCGAACTTCGTTAGGAAGGGGGTGCCCTAAGAATTGTAATTATTTGATAATAGTTTAATGCAGCCATTCTCAAAGTGTATTCCGCGGAACCCTAGGGCTAAAATACTACAAAAAATACCTACCAAAGGGAGATTATAAGGTTACATCTAAATATTACGTAATATTACATTGCAATATGATCATTCATAAATACAAATAAATCAGTTTTTTATAATTATATTAAGGTTTTTTCCTTCGCCAAAAAAGTTTGAGAACCGCTGGTTTAATGGGTATGTGGCGGTCGGCTCTGCATGCAGAAAATACTTATTTACGAAGATTTTAGGTTGTGACATTTATTCTGTCACTGTCATCTTTCTTGTTTTTTTCTTGTCCTTTATTGTCACAATGCATTGTGATAATAATCTTAGTAGTCTAGTCTACCAATCTCCTGAAGCAGGCATAGTGGATGCAACTCTTGTAAAAGCTTTCTTTGAGTCAAATTCAAATTAATTCTTTTATTGTTTTAGTAACAAGTTCGATTAATTAATTAATAATAAACTGTCAACAATAACTAGTCAAACAATTAAGCAATGCTGCTTTCTGTTTACTGCGGCGGTCGTAATGAAACTCGGTGACACGTTACTTGATACAGTAATTTCGTTCGCAGCTCGTAAAAGCGTGTTCAGCAACCCACTCTACTAAGGTAGTGGGTTTTCACTAATTTTGTTATTATTGGTGTTAATAATTTCTGTTGACATATATGGACTAAATAGGAAATTTACACATCTATTTTCTTTATCATAACAAACACAATGTTATTTTCATAAGTCGAATGTACTATTTCTGAATATATTAATTACATTTATGTATATTATTTATTGATTTGAAATATATATATGAAGTTCGCGCCAAATGCACTTTTAAATTTCCTCTCCCGCTCCCCGCTGTCCTCTCCTCACCCACTCCTTGCGCCAATCAAATTAAAGGCAATTTTTAAATATTCGACATGTGAACGAGGACGCTAGGGGGCAAGGCCAGTGACTAATTACACGCGCGAGCAATGAGTCCTTTCTCTTCTTTCTCCGCAGCTTAAGTGCATTTTGTGATCAATATACCTATTTTCTACATTCCAAAAATTCCACTTGTTCTCCTATTCTCCTATATAATTCATAAGTTCATAATTTGCATCGCTCGCTACTAAAAGACGCTGTTTTTCCTGGAAGAAGACTTACTTTTAATGATAAGATCGCCAATCGCCCTAAGTTCGTGTTTTGTGTGAGTTAAATTGCAATATCTAAGACAATAAACAAATATTATTATATATTATTAATTTATTAAAATTATTACGTAATTAAAAAGGGGTAGGCAGTAATTTGTATTCGAAAAACGCAAACTATACATAATTATTAAATTTTATACATTATTGCCATATTTATTTGCTAAATGCTTTTAAGTATGAAAACGGGGTCGCAGCTCCGGTCGGCTCCATTGCATCGGTGATCGATCGATCTCCGATAATCCTCGCCTACACGGATAGCATAACGAGGCATGGTGAGTGATGTCATTAGAGGGACGTGAATTTTTTATTTGATGTCGACGATCACGTGTCCGTCAATAGAGTAGGACTTAATTCAAAAATGATAATATATTTTTCGTAATAAATTATATTTATAACAAATGTTTAAATACGAGATAATAGAATAATAGAACACTGGAAGTATTCAATTGTTTTAACAATTGAATAAAAAATATAATAAGTGAAAATCGTAAATTAAAAAAAAATGTTTTAATAGTACCAAATGTTTTTGTTTCTATTGACCGCCTAATACCGCGTCTATCATTCCCCGTGAAGACTAAATCCCATACTCAGAAACTTAACACACATGACTTAGGATATAAATTGCGATAACTCAATAGAAAATGCATTATCACAACGTCATGTCGTATCAATCGCGTTAAATGATACATAATGGGTGTTTGGATATTTTATTTTTATATATGAAACTAGTGTTTTTGCCTCTGGACTTTAACATAGACATTTTTTTTTAAATCCTGAAAAAAAAATCAGTTCCTGAAAAATACTACCCACCTAAGACATCTACTTTCGGAGATATAGTAATTTCAAAAAAATATATATATTATATATGTTTATGACTTCTCAAACAACAAACAACATCTATTAAGCATCATGTATACATCATAATCATGTTATATTCTGACTTTCGAAGCCTTTGCAGACATCTTTAAGTGATTTCGATAAATATAACTATCAAAATAAAGTCGATACTAAGCCACATGCTTTTTAAATTTAGAATATCTTCGTGATTAACTTTAAAGAATATAAACCTAAATCTTTTATTTACGATCAACTATATAAAAAAAGAAAATAAACCACAAGCCACAATCAAATAGGAAAATTTAAAAAATCTAAGGAAGCCTTTAAAACAATTAGCCGCTTAACTGAAGCATCGTTGCGCTAAATTGATGGGCGTTTCGTCCCCAAGGAACAAAGCTAGAGTAAACTTCTCCAAGAGGTCATTAGTGGGGTCACAAAGATTACTTTCTTGCTGAGCTGCTCTTTGGGGACGATCTGATCTGATCTGTAAATTCAGTAAATTGCATTCAGCACATAATTATTAAGTGTGGGCCGCTAGGAAATCAGAGGGAGTTGTATTACGCTTATAAAAGTATTATTATTAAATTATTATTATTTGATTATTATATGATTATTATTATTATTATTAAAGGATTGCTTACAGGGACAATAATAATAATAAATAATACAAAAGGCGAACTTAATGCCTTAAGGCATTTTCTGCCAGGTTTGGAATTATGTAAATAATAAAAACATACAATGTTTTGACACCAAACTAAGTTACACTATTACGTTATTTTATTTAGACCCGAATCAAATATAATAGGTATTTTAATTAAATAAATATTTGTTTTAATTGAGAATCAAACTTAGGACTTTTTCAGGACAAAATAAAAAAAATACATCAATCTGAATATAAATTGCAGTTTTTTTAAAAATTTATTTTAACTAATTTAAAAGCCTTTATGCGGCTTATTATCACGTTTACTTTAATTATTTTAAGCTGACTATTATCCTGTGAACACGATGGCTTCTATTAATAAATAAATATATATTTTAGGTGGATAGGCTTTTTAAATTGTATGTGGAGATTAATTCTAAGAAGAGCATGATTTGGATAAAATCTTGTAAACTTTAATCGAAATAAGCTCGTTAAAATCTGTCAAAAACACAAGGTTGCTGTCAACATCGAGGTGAGACAAAGCCTTATCTGGAGGCAAATACGCGACCCACTTATTATAAATAACAATTCCAACCCACTTTAATATTTCGTATAAACCTATTAAACATACTAACGCTGGTATTCTAATATGCAGTTGGAAAAACTGAAACTGTGGAGTGTAAGTTACACAGTACATCGAAATGTAAACTTAATGTTTAGTTTATTAAAACCTAGTTTTGAAACGATTTTCCTAGTCTGTATATGTTGGAAAGTGGGAGATTTTAAGAAAGAAATACGAGTAATTTTGTAGTTCTTCATATAATTTATTGTACAATTTCAACTTTTGCACCTCGCAGACCATCAGCCAGATAGACTTCTCTTAACTTTAATGGCTTCCACTAGTATTATATTGCTCTAATGTATTTACTTATAAAACTCTAGTATCTACACGTACCTTCTAAAATGAATATGAACCTTGTGTTACTAGACTACGAACTTCTTTAAAATTTGAAATAACATCTTTACTTAGTTGTTATTAAGCTACGAAAAAAATCGTAGCATTCTCGTAGACAATAGTAGTTTTTTTATAAAGAATTTGGAATTGAAGTTTTATTGTTCTTTTGCGTAGGCGTATTAATTAACAAAATATATTCGTATACACCTACTTCTTCTACTTGTTCTTGTTCTTTTATTAAATGAATTAAGACAACATTGCCAATGTCAAGTTTTCGGGCAAAAGCCCAACAAGGAATTATAAAATTGTGAATTACTTGTCAAAAAAAAACAATGATATCTAATGTTATCTACTTTTTCTTCTTTACTAATGGCTTCAAATATCTTTTAAAGACAATTATGTCAATGTCCAGTATTCGGGCTCAATAAGAAATTATAAAATTTTAATTCGCACGTAAACTCTCATATTAAAAAAAAAACATGAACCTCCCGGAATATTATTGTAAATTTTAATGGTATCTATGAAAGGTAAATTTTAAAAAAGGAACTCTTATTTATTTTTAATTTTATGAACGTAATTGGCAAATACTTGTTGTTACAAAGAAATATCGTCTACCATTCAGACAATAAGTTTTTTAATACCAAGTAAGAAGTTGGCTAGTAATTCAGGCTTTTGAATTCATAGTTAAATGTAACCTAGTTTCTAGGCGTTCAGCTGCACGGTTTAAATTGCGAGGTTGTAGGAGTCAAAACGGGTCAAGTCTGTTACGTTATTTCTTTATTTTATTTTTCAATTGTACACCACTAAATATAATACGTATGAAATATATATATATATATATATACCTAAATGTACAACAGATTTGGTGCATACATAAGGTGAGTTCGTTTGTAATGATTAAGGAGTGTTTTTAAATGACCGGAGTTTGATTCCTTGGGTATTTATTTCAGGTATTTATATTCTATTTACCCTTAAAATAGGTTGTAAATTATTGCTATTAAAGACCCATTGATAGTAACGAAATCTTTCGTTTTATTCAGACTTATGACGTTTTAAACACTTATAGTCTCAATTCGCTGTTGGAGGCAATGCACTCTATAAGTACATCCTTTCTCACACCAATTGCATTGGTAGTTTTTTGTGCAGTCAATCCTTTAAACGACTTGATTTTCTAAAATTAAATACTTTATTTACAACAAAATATACCAATCCCTTTATTCGCTTTATTAAAAGGACTAATGTATCAGTTAATGATTCTTTCTAAAAACTATGATCTCAAAATTGTATCGAATACTTTTCTCGAGCGTGATTTTTTTAAAAATTCATTATATCTTACAGTTTCAGTTGTCCTATAGAGATTTTGTGTTCATTTGTTTTTAATGTCCATACGCGAAGATAGATGCTACGTCATGAAATAAAAAACAAAAGACGCCATTCTGTCAGTTTGATAAGATGTGATATACTTTCTATAAATAAACAAAGTTTATGTTTAATCTTTTGATTGTTTATGTTTGATATTAACGTATCAAAGTTGTAAACTATTAATATTTAGGTGATATTCTAATCAACTAAACCTACATTGTGTTTAGTTGTTGAACAATAAACCAAAAGGTGGATCTGTAACAAGACGAAACGCGACTTCATAAACAAAACTTATTAAACTTGAATATTAAACCAACTAAACTTGTGACAGCAATCAAGCTGGGCATACATTATATTGAGAAGCTGGTTCCTTGTTTAAGCAACGGTTAATTTTTTGGTTAAAAAAGTTTGGTTGAAACGGCCTTGAAGTTAAAAAGTTTAGATAGGACTGTTGGCGGTGCGTGTGGCTGGAATAGAAACGTTCAATAACCTATGGTCAAACCTAAAGCAGTAACTCGGTGTGCCGGGCGCATGTGGTTTACTGGAACGGATTCCATACTAGATTTATAAGTGCCTTGCATTTCCATGAACAACCAATTGCATGTATACCAAATTTGGTGACGTATTTTAAAAATCGAAGGTTCACTACGAATCCAAATACATAGATGTAAAGAAACGCTAATCGCGGTTTATTATAGATTAATATATGGCATTAACACGTTTTTCATAGCTAATAAATATGAATAATGAAATGAAATGAAAATCGTTTATTAGCAGAGGCACTAAAGGCGTGCACTTACTCATCGTTAGACTCTACCGTGACTTCGGAAAGGCGTATGACGAGAAGAAGACTACTAGAAACTCGTCAAATATATATAAATAATTTATTATAATACTAGACAATCTAGCTTTGAACTTAATCAAATAGAAGAATAATTTAACATATTGTATTATCCCTACTAATATTATGAATGTTAGTTTGTTTGTTACAACTACTTAACCAATCATTATGAAACTTTGTACACATATTTTTGGAGGTACTAGAAGTAACATAGGATAATTTTTATTTAAAAAAAATATTTTTTCCAACTGATTACAGTTTCAGCTGTTTGTAATCATATTGGTACATTTCTATTGAAATGATCTCTGATACTTATTTAAATGCGAGCGAAGCCGCGTGTAAAAGCTAGTAATAAATAAACTCAAATGAAGAGCAACCATCAAGTATATAGTAAAAATATTTTATAAAATGTGACGCCTTTTTTCCACTCCATAAAATGAGTTAGTAGGTTTCCTTCTACCAACTGTAAAGTCATCATGGACGTTCATTTGTCAAGGAAAGAATGTCCGGTCATTTAACTTCATGAGCAAGAAAGAGATAGCCCTTCTGGATTACGTCACTGAATGGATTACGTATGTTAAAGCGAGACGCAATGCTTAGGGAGAAACTGCAGAAACAAAAGAACGATTGCACGTTTAACACGTATAAAATATGTTTTTGTGCTAACAGACAGAGTACAAAGGTGTGACACACTTATTTTATATATTAACTAGCTTTTACTCGCGGCTTCGTTCGCATTTAAGTCATTAAATAAGTATCAGAGATCATTTCAATAGAAATAAATCAATATGATTCCAAATAGCTAAAACTATAGTCAGTTGGAAACTATAGTAAAAAATATTATTTTTTTTTAATAAAAAGTTCTATGTTACTTTTAGTACCTCCAAAATTATGTGTACAAAGTTTCATGATGATCGGTTAAACACACATTTATAATATTGTAGGAAAGGGATGTGTTATTTTTGTTATGTCTATGTCGTGATATCACATTTTTAAATTCACTTAGATATTTTTATATGTAGATAGAAACAGACATTTAGTTAGTTTTAAAAGATCAGAAGCATTTACTTAACTCGAGTGGTATGATGAAAACACGTCAAAATGCATCACCTCAACCAAATTCTTTGAATTTGTATTTCATGCATTATTTTGCGTCCAAAGAAAAGTTCCTCAGGCGGTCGTTAGCTACCTCACGTTGTAAAGAGATTTCAGTCTGTAGGGACTAGTGATGTGCTTGCTGTCTTACTATTTTTTATTTATTTAATCGATATATTCTATAGTGACTATTGGCTGCAAACAATTGTGCGAATATATACTCGAAACTAAATAACTGATGAACTTAATATAATCTGAAAAATTAATTGTTCTTATGTTATTATATTATATATTGTTTGAAATAAAACAACATTATTGTAATAAAGGAAGTTTTATTTATTTATTTAGACATACACAAACAAACAGTTAACAAACCATAACATGAAAGTAACAACTACACTAGACTAGAGAAATAAAGCTAAGTTTGTTAACCTAATAGTTGCGATTAAACATCTGAAGAAAAACATATGTTATACATAGAGTGCAAAATAGACTTGAGCTTCTTAGGCTTTAAATGGAATAAATCAAGAGCCGTGACGTTTTTATATATATCGTTAAAAAGTTTTATTGTTATTATTAAATATCTCAACAACTTTAAATGTAAAATTCAATTTTGTAATATATATTTGTAAATAAACGCATAAGTTGTGCTTACATGTAAAATATGATCATCTCTATTTTGGAGTGAGTTAGCGGACTTAACTCATGGCTTATTCACAGAAGGAATTCATCGGAGCATACTCTTCCTTTGCTTTTCATTCAAATGAAGAATAAATTTTCTAGTTGATGTTGAATGCATAATAACTAAATTAGATTAACTCAAAACCTCGACTTGCAAGCAAACTCTAATTATTTATTTTAAATTGTTAATCGATCTGCAACGTTTTTTTATTTCTTTAACCTTTAACTACTGAGATGGGGGCCTCTCAGGTTTTGAGAAAATAAAATTTTTGAATTACCCTAATTAGTTAATTTGTAAAATAATTTTATTTATTCTTCCTGATTTATGATCTCTAAACTTTGAAATGATAGTTAATTATATACAAATAAATTATTAAAAAATATTTTATTTTATTTAAATACATCCACTGAAGCTAAATATTAAACACTAAACCCTAAAGATTTTTAAATACAAGCACATATATGTACGCGACTCTGAGACCCCCGCGTCAGTGTTTACGTGAAATTAAATCCACTTCAGTAGCTAAAGGTTAAAAAGTTTTCTACTATTCATTGTTATAATTAATGTTAATGCAAGCACTATAGATTGCATTTGTAAAAACAAAACTAAAAGACGATCTGCAAATTTATTTCGTTTATCACGTTCTTTAACCAATGATGGTGACAGATCCCCAATTCACAGGCGTGTTTAACAACCATCTCACGTGATGACGTCACGCCAGTAAACCACGCTCATTGGTCCAATAGAATAGCGGGTTGCGCCATCTGATATGTGAGTAGCAATCGCTGACGGAAATTGAACATGTTTTGTCATTATTGTAATTCAATTATACGTATGTTTAATACATATACAAGTGTTATTTATTATTGTTACGCATTTAATGTTTATATATTTGCCGGATTGGTTATTAGTATATATGGTCAATAGTACGGACAGTCACTTGACTGTTATTTACCTATGTTTTGTGAAATTGAGTGGTCATGAATATGGAAGCTTAGTTTAAAAAACCTACTGGCGTTTGACGGAACCACTATATTCTTTTTGTTTAATGTTTTACTTGTTTTGTTATTAATTGTAACAGGGACCTCTCGATACCCATTATTCTAAAATGTATATATGTTTGATTTTGATAGATACTTGCTTTGAATCCTTACTTCCACTTCTAAAATGCGACTATATGCGGTTTACAATCGTGTTTATTTTGCTTTAAATCTTCGAAAACTTTACATTCTTTTAAATTAACAATGTCATGTTCACAAATAGTCTCAGACAATATTATTAAATATCATTTTTACTAACAATCGTTTTCATTCATAAGACAAAATAATAAAGCCATGGACAATGAACAATACGAGCAATTATTTAATGTCATGTAATATCGCTAGGGGTCATAAATTAACGTTGTTTTTGGCAATTATTTATGCTTTTATTTAATCTTTTCATATAATGCTGACACTTTGTGATGATATACTTTATGATGTGAAAAATAATTGAATTATCGTTCAATATGGGGTAGGCAGACGTCAATTATTTTAAAACGCATTTGTTTTTTACAATACAATAAAAGTTTAAATAGGTTTTATTAAATATTAAAAGCTCCTAAAGTTAATCAAAATAAACTCAATAAAAAAGTGATTTATATTAATTAAATTATATTCGCGTATAACCTAAGATGCTAGGTACTAATTTATTTATTTTTATTCTGTTAAATATTAGTGTTAGTTCTATTATAAGAGAAAAACTTACACCTGAAGTAAGGCATCTTTCAGGAGTTAGGTTTTATAATATTTTTATTAACCAAATATGCTAATTATCTAGCTTTTTATACTTCACAATAAAGATTTTATTTTCGTCTTCTTTTGTTTGTTCAATGACCTCACAATCTTTATTCTTAATTCTGAAATATTTGAAGATATATTGATATTAGCTTCCTAGTTGCTGTAATAGCCGCTGGTGTAATAATAATAACCTATGTCTGAACCTCTGTCTATCGCAGATATCTGTTTTATACCTCCACTACACGATATGTGTACATGCATACATAGGAACATACAAACAATATAACGACCCCAGACGCTGTATATCACGTTGAAGTGTGACAGTGACAGTTCAGCCCGAGAATTGCGGGCTCTTGGCGACTGGAGATTTACGAAGACGTGCAGACTATTAATATAATAGGAAAAATTTAATAAAAATATTCTTTAATTCGGAAATAGTTGAAGTTTTTTTGTTTTGTATGTTCTTTTGTTTTTTATACAATATTATCAAAGTTATGTAGTTTCCTTATATATAGATATGTATATACATATGTCGTCGACAGAAAAGAGGTTGCGGCGGCGATGTTAATAGTTCCTATATGTATTTTTATTATAAATAAAACTGTAAATTTGAATTTGGAATGAAAGAAAAGAGGAACGCGAGGGACGTGCGAATGAGGACTTCGATGTTGGTTGCGAATGGGAACGGATGTGTGTGCTTAGATTATAAGAGTATATAGTGTAAATAAAATTTTCAAGAGTTTTCATTTGATACAGTCCACTTACTCTATTGGCTACACATATATAAAAAAAATACATATAACGACTTATATATGGCAAGTACATCTTTCATGTAAATTAGTAGGAAGATAGTCGAGATTATATTTTGTGGGGTATATATTTAGTAGAAAAATACCTATATATACATATATACCTTATAAAGACATGGCACTCATGTTCTGGCTTGAATAATAATGAAAAGTAAACACAATTACCAAACTACAAAGCTCATCTCATTCTGTATTAGATAATAATTGTATAATACAATAATGTTATACTTATATATATTTATACAGTTGCCCAAATACAGGGAGTAGGAACAGGGCGTCGGAATTGACGAATTGCCTTTCTGTCCGCTTGAGATTAATTCTCATAATTGACTACGAACATACATCCATCTTTGTAATTTCCAAAGGGCGTTATTTACTTAAGTTAATAAAACTAATTTTGTTCAAAGGAAATTATTTAAAACTATTTTGCTTATAATTCCCGCTACATTAGCTCGATGAAGGAAAATAATCTCCACCAACATTCAATAACTTGTCGTCGAAGCGAAGCCGAAGCGACCACATGTATCCTGATGATGCCACGTGAGGTGGCGAAACGCGTCGAGACAAGTTATTGAATGTTGTAGCAGGAATTATAAGCAAAATAATTTTAAATAATTTCCTTCAATATGAATTTCCGCAAAGTAAGACCTGAAACAACCAATTATAATTTTGTTGAATTTTACATTTTATATATTTAAAATACTATGCGGCTTACTATCGCGTTTGTCTTAAGTAATCTCAAGAAGCTACAAATAAAGGCCGGTAAATCAAATCAATGTAACGTTCAAGCTGTTATCCTGTTAGCGGCGGTCGATCTGAAGTAGCAACGCTTACCCCATTAGTCCGTAATTGCTACAATTATAATTAAAAATGAAGATTTAAAAAGAAAACGACTGTGGTTTGCTAAATACTCAATGGCTGTGGAAAACAAGTTGCCCGAAGAATGACATGATAGGGTAAGTGGACTTGTAAATGTATTGACAAATATTGATTGTGATTTGTTTATAAAATGTAATAATATATGTAAAAACAAGTGAATTGTACTGGACTGGTTGGTTATTAACTTTTATTTATTCATTTATTTACTTTTAGTAATTGGGCTCCAATTGAGAGCTTTTACTCGTCAATACAAATATAGATATAAATGAAATAAATTTATTAATGTCATAATAATATATAATAAATCTACTATGATGTAGAAGGATAGCTGCTGTATAGGGGCATTATCATCCTATTGTATACCTAAGGGTAAACATAAAATGACAGATTATGTCCAAGCTTTTTTATCAATAAGATATTCATCTAACGTGTAATATGATTTTTGAATAAGTTTGCTTTTTACTTACTAGAACAATATCAGCATTCTGCAAGCACAGTCTGCAAGGCTCCAAATGCGTTCTAGAATTAATTTGGAAGTAGCCAGGTATAATAAAAGAACCGTTTCCTGTACTTAAGGTGTACATTTATCTCCTGAAACCGGCATAGAGTAGGTGACTGCGGCCTGAAAATATTTCACTGTGATAACATGAACCACTTTCTTCCAAGTTAACACCTGGTGAAATTTATTTTAAAATCATGTTAATAAATCTTTTAACGATTAATATGTACGTGTTTAGTTCCCGGGTTCACCGAGAGGTGTACATTGATTCGACCTATTATTTTATGATTTATATATATTTATTTATTTACGAATTAGTCGCGTGTTCGATTTTAAAATCTATATTAGAGGTACATTGCAAACATTACATTGAACAATAAATCATCAAAGTGTCCGTAATAGGTACTGGCACCCTATATTTTTTATCAGCATACCAATGTTATTTTGCCGTGACTTGAATACCGGGGAAGTTTGAAAAGCGCATCTTTTTAAAGTTATTTTCTTTTCTTTGTCTTTACTATTAAAACCACAGTCTTTTGTTGAATTTACATAATAAATTACTTTATTTATTTTTTCATTCGTTAGAGACTAAATCGTTTATAGTTAAATTTTGAAGCTTTTCAGTGGCGCTTCATTCATTGTCACGAAGTGAACATTTTTCAATGTAACATTCCGTTTAAAGGCGATCTTTTTTTCCTCGTTTCTTAACGTTTGCAAAAAAATACTTCAAAAATCGACTATTTCCCTTGGTTTGTTAGATACAGAAAATGTTATTGGTTAAATCGCGGTATCGTTAGATAAAGAAAATGCATATTTAAATAAAAAATTACTTAGACCAGTTTTATCGCCAGGAATAATGAGAAACTCTGTGAAGGTGAACAGTTTGTCATCACGTGGGGCCGGCATAGTGGAGGTTACATTTGTTTTTGGTAGCAGTTTCTATGGTACAAACTATGGTATAAACACACAGCATTAAGATTATTGTAAAATTTTAAATGTAGTGGTTTTATGTCCACTAAAATATGTGAGGCTTCCTTAACAATGTTGAAAGAGCTGGTGAATAGCCTGATTAAGTTATGCAGTGCACGTCCATAGAATACTTCATCGTTGTCGACGGCAGTGTTCAAAAATTCAACAATATATTTTTAACAGTTTACCCGACAACACGTCCTCGAAACAAAAAAAAACACATTTCAAAACCTATTTTCTTTTAACTTTGCGTGTTGAATAATAAACTATGTGCAATGTGTAACTAGTAGTTTTTGGTTAATTATCACTTGATGCAATTAAAATTAATTAATTGTGAGTTATATAGATAGACCACTCTTTAATCCAATATATTGTATCAAAAACATATTAATCGATAAAATCATTAAAGATAGACAACTAAAAGAGTGAGGCATTTTATTATCGCAAAAAGTGAAGAAAAATCAAATGAATTACTTTCGAGAGGAGTTTCCCCCAATGTTAGGGAAATAGATGAAGAAGGGATAACCTTGTAAAGGGAAAATGGTCGTCTATTGACGATTGACTTAGCTCTGAATCAATCACTTGCTTTTTATTTACGATCAGAGAGGGCCATTGTTTTTGACTGTGGGAGTAACTTTACTTTTTAAATTTAAATAATTATTCGATGTTTTATTGTTTTTCGATGTTTCTCGAAGGGAGCCGAGTATAATGGTACGATCGAACCATCAGTGTAACTTATTAAGCTCGGAGTGGACCAGATAGTGGGCAAAGTTGGGGAATAACATTTTGAAAACATGTCGGTAAAGAGTACACACGTATTATTTTAGTATGATTTCAAATACATTTATATTTATAAGAATACTTTAATAAAACAACTATTATATATATTTTATTATATTTATCTAGGTCGACATAAATAACTGTTATCGATTTAATTTTAAAACAAATGCGTAAATAGGCATTTTTCTGAAAATAGATTAAAGCCTAAGGTTTTGAAAACACGGGTATTGTTCCGTAAGGTTGCTTTATTTTTGTACACGATATAAATAACAGGCATCTCCTTGATTGTTTATTTTTTCTAATAATTTAATAAAATTGTTGTGTAAAAAAATCGTTCATTTTTGTTTTTTGAATTCAAAATAAAATAACTGTTATTATATTGTTGTTTACAAAATTACGTGCTAATTTTAGATAGATTATTTATCATACTACAGTAATACCCCGCTTTACGCGACCCCGTTATGCGCGGTTTCACTATAACGCGAAATTCAAATGTCGCGCTCAATTGCCCCGCATTACGCGAAAGAGTGCGTATAAACATAATGTAGTCATCAACTTCTCTATGGTCGCGGGAATTTCAGTTTTTTCCGGAACGTATCCCTCGCGTAAAGCGGGGCATTACTGTACAGGGTTAGGCACGCGAAGCTTTCACATTTCAAAAATCACTCGTCGTTGCTAGTTTCTTCGACCGAAAATAATTTTGTCTTGGGTGTGCAAATTTAGGGCAACAGGGTTTATATTAAATGTGAATGAACATAACCTTTCTGTCATTTTTTTATATCTCATACAGTTTTCTTTTTAAGCTAGAAGGTTCCCGTGCCTCACGGTGCAGTCATATGCCTTCTTAGGCATAGGCATTTCTTCTAGAAAATCTATTATAAAACATATTTACAATAATTGAACGATTAGCTTTTCCAATACTGAAATGGTCGTACCGATGTGACACCCTCATAACTCGAACCCGGATATGTCTTCAAAGTAACCGGATAAGGTTATCGGAAAACCGGCTCTTTAACACATATGATGGAGTGATATTGCATTTTCAATTCTATATTTTTCTTTTTCGTCTCGTTTAATTTGTTCTCGACAAAATAATGGCGAGAAATATTTTTTTAAATTTAAAAACAAATATAATTTTGTTTTATGTAGTCTTTTTTTCAAAGCAAAGGGATCATTGCCTATGCAGCATAGTTTTTAGTTTTAATTTTTACTTTTTTTTTAATGCTTATTATTATTAACAATTGAAGAAATAACATATAAAAAATAACACAAAACATACATCAATAATATCCCGCGATGACCGCGAGATAATTTAAATTTTGTTCCATTATTTTTTCTTTTGTTTTTCTATTATTGCATGCAGTGATCCAATAGTTTATAATATAATAGGTATGTTTCTACTTCTAAAATTACATAAATCATTTTTTTTATAGTAGAAAGTGAATTTTATTACGTAAATAGAAGATTAAGTCTAGAAACATGAAAAGCGCCTCGAGCTAAATGGACTGGAATTGCCTCTGAGTTTTTGTTACCAACGCCAAATAACACTGTAAATGACTAAATGTAATAATAAACTTTTTAACTAGTTAGTTTTGAGCATTATTCAGAGATTTTTATTCTAATAAGAAATAAAACTAATGTCAGGTGTGTATGAAACTTTATGAAGGAGTGAAATAGAGAAAATATTTAATCTCAAATATTACATATTGTATTGCACGCGCACGTCACGCATGGCACGCACACGTCGCGCATGACACGCACGTATAGGACCAGATTTTCAGGAAATTGAAATCGCAATTTTTTTTACTAGTCAATTATCTTTCAAGTTATGTTTCTGAAGTGAAGTAGACGGCGAAGACGGTACTCTAGGTTAATATCAGTCTAAGTGTGGTCATATACCTGGCTAAGCCGTAAAACTAGTTTTAAAAATTCTAAATTCGCGCTAAAATCTCGAATTTTCACTTGCGACATTATAGTCTAAGAGTAATTTTCAAAGATAAGGCGTAAAGTTTAAGAAGTGAAATCACTTCTAGCGGAATACGAACAAAGTTGCGCTCGTTGATTACAATTAGCGATAGAAAAGGCTTCTTACAAAATCGGTTACATTTAATTACATGTCCGCTTGATTTATTTTTAAATAAATTTTAAATAAGCCTCGGGAGTATTCTCAGAATTTACGATTTCTTTTCTTTTGTTTATCTTCAGCTGTTTTTTTTTCTTGTCTTAACCAATCTCTATATCTAAAAAAAATTATAATAGCAAAATTTCAATACAAAACCGATTCGACTTCCCTTTTGAAATTATTAATAATTAAAGCAATAGAGAATAACGTAATAATAGGCCGCAAAGAGTTTAAGGCAGAGTTTCCAAACGAAGGCAATTTGATTGTTAAGAAGGGTAATTCAAAAATGAACTCGACACGAGTTAACCCTTTCGCTCCGGGCCATTTAAATGCAATGCTAGATTTCGGTGCCAAATTTAACGAAAAAAGTAAATTTTTAAATAGTTGCGGTAAATAATTATTAGGTATAATTTCGCTTGACGAGACCAACTGAAGTATCAACTGGATGTTTGGTTACATAGGGGGGCATATGAATTTTAGAAAAGCCAAGGTGGGGCATGGCACTAATAAGGTTGGGAAACACTGGTCTAAGGTAATCTTTAAAAGAGTTAATATTGGAATATTTGAATTAAATATGCTTAAAGAAATGTCACAAACATTATTAGATAAGTGATCTCTTAGTAAGTCCAGTCATAGTTATTTTTGAACCAACTAGCTTAATTATCTTAATAGTAACCAATACAGATAAGGACATCGGTCCTTAGATACTAATAAATTATTGGTACATTCAGTTAAAACAGTTTATTATAGTCCTACAATTTGCTCATAATTATCGTGATTTACATTTGAAAATATTGAAAACAAAATCCTTATTATTATTATTATTTTTATTAATAGCCCAGCATATGACCGCCGTCTGATGTTAAGCTAAAGTGCAGTCCATGAGCATAGACAACTGTTACAACAGACAGAGGTCCACTATGCCGGCTTGAGGAGACGAATGTGCTCTGTCCAAATTAACAGGGCACACTCCTCTCGTTATCCCGGTTACTTCCAAGCTGATCCCGAAACGCGACTAGGTCACTTCACGGGTGTTCCGCTTGAAAGTAGTGGTACTTCCCCAGGACGGCATACGGGGCCAATGCCATCATCAGACTGCCTGCCACTCTTTAATTTAAAAGTAACGCGTCCAGTTTTTAATATTTACTAAACAAAAATAGCTTAATTTTGTTAATACAATATTAAAATATAAGAAAACTTTAATTTAAACGGAAATAAATTATAATGTTTGTATCAAATAGATGGTTTTATTTAATTATGAAACGCTGAATTAAAATGATCGAAATAAACGCAATACCTAGTAAGTTATATAAAATCGTTAAATTTATTCCAAACACCCTAAAAATATGTATCAGGTAAATGCATAATACAATAAGGATCAGTACCAAAGAGAGTTCTATATTTTAATTTAAAAAATAAAAGGAAATTTAGTCGAAAATTCTCAACGGACGAATAGACGGAACGTAATAAGTTTACGATCTCAAAAACCTTACTAACGATCCCCTCAGCAAACACTTTTATCACTTTTTTACTGTATAAATACATTTCAAACGACCACTTGTTTGTTTTCAACGTATCGTTACGACTATTTCTTTCTTTTAAGTGTAGGTAGCATGTTAAATTTTGGGGGAATAGAATGAAAAACAAGCATTGACTACCCCACTGGATGGATAGCGAGCAATTTGACGTAAGCCGAGTAACATGTAAAATTAGATAGTGTAGTGCAACGGTTCTCAAACTTTTTTGGCGAAGGAAAAAGCCTTAATATAATTATAAAAAACTAATTTATATGTATTTATGAATAATCATATTGCAATGTAACATTACGTAATATTTAGCTGGAATATTTAGATGTAACCTTATAATCTCCCTTTGGTAGGTATTTTTTGCAGTATTAAAAAAGTATAAAAGGCTTTATGTGGTTCCTAGTATTGCGTTTATTTTGATTAATTTAATTCAACTCTTCAAAAGCCTTAGTTTCGACATTTAATTAAACAAAATAAATGCGATAAACAATTTCAGACAACACTACAAAGCTAAATAAATTATTTTTAAATGTTTAGTTTTTGTTTTGCTTTAAAAGTGAGTAATTTGTTTTCTTTAATATTGAAGTCTTGAGTCATTTGTTTTCGATACAAAGAAACAAAAGTTTTTTATCGTAGTAAATAAACGCTCATTATGAATATCAACTATTTAATAGATCACATAAAACAAATGCAAAGCTATAGTGTGTACTATACAAAAATATATACTACTAGCTTTTACCCGCGGCTTCACTCGCATTTAAGTCATTAAATAAGTATCAGAGATCATTTCAATAGAAATGAACCAATATGATTCCAAACAGCTGAAACTATAGTAAGTTGGAAACTATAGCAAAAAATAATATTTTTTAAAATAAAAAGTATCCTATGTTACTTCGATATGATCGGTTAAGTAGTTGTTGCGTGAAAACTTAACAAACAAACTCACATTCACATTTATATTGTATATGTACGTGTTTAATATTTATATAGTCTAGTAATAAGAAGATAATATTCTGAAGCCTTTACATTAATGAATTATATTACTATAAAATATATGTGGGCGCTACTCAAAGCTTTTTGAGGCGCTGCACCTAATGTGGTTAAACTTTAGACTGACAAACTCTTCTCCACATAAATACTTAAGTATGAATAGAATAAATAAACTTATTGTCAGTCTACGGTTTGTTTGAATATAAATTATATGCAATACATAAATAACTATTTTAAATAATCTATTGAAAAATATGTAATCTAAGCCGATAATTCGTCCGGCTTAAGTATGAAAAGCACCCCCTACCTTATTATTACACTGTAGATATATGTTTAAACAGTATTTATTATATTGTAGGTTATTTTTTTTGAAGAGCCCTTCCTAACCGAACAATTCAAAGTTAAAGACTGTATATATAAGCAACACCAAGTCTGTCTACTACTCGTTAAAATAACGCCTTTATTATACTATAGACACTGAACAATAAAGTGCATTTAAAGTAAAATAGAAAACAGAATTACAGACCCAAATAAAAACTTTATTAACAACGTACTTAACTTAAAATGTAGTTAACTTGTTTTTAGCCGCAATAGAGTGCTCGCAAAATTAGACAACATAGCAAAAACATCACTTAGCTAGTTAGACATTGGAACGAACCCCGACAAGTGATGAGTGGAGTTCTATCGATAGGTCGTTAACGTATGTACCGTATTCTCTATTATACGCGGAATAGAGCAACTTGTACTTATTAATTTAATTAACTCCTAATTATATTAACAAAAAAAGTCATTATAGAATTATGCCTATACAGCTTCAATACTCAATAGTTTTATTAGTATAGATAAAAGAGTCTTCAATATAGATTTAAATATATGTTTTTAGATTAATAGTTAACAACTACAATGGAAATATAATTATAATTCTTGCATTCAATATTATTATTTTAAAATCGTTATACGAAATAAATAATAAGCCATTATTTTTATTAGTCTTTTTTTCTATCTATTTAACTATTTTAAGAAAATATGACTAGGTAGTCGTCATTCAATCGTTATTTATTCATAGATTCTTACCCCAGCGGGTCAAGTCTTTAAACGCACTATGCAACGAACTATGTTTATTTCCTTAATTATAAAACAAAAGATTCACGTTTCCATTTCCAACAAAATCTTTATTAGATAAATTAAATTCCTACTTAAATTGTGGCACTTGCATTAACGAAAACGTCGATAACACTTAACAGAATACCTGGATCGGCTTTCAAAGGTTACAGTGAAACCTGTCCTCTCCTGAGAATCGGTAATTTCCAAATTCAAATTTAATCCTTAAATCGAATAAATCTACGTTAAAGATAATGATCGGCTTTAAAATCTAATTTGGGTACGGTTATGTAATATTTGTTTTTAGATAATTCAAACGTGTCCCAGATTTAACATATAGGTATAGTATCTACGAATAATTATCAATGTAGAGCATGTCCTTTGAATATCATTCAGCGAGGTCGTTGTATGAATTTTAAGGAAATAAATTTCATACGAAAAAGTCTGCTGAAGACATTCGCCTACGTACCTCATATATATTGTGTATTGTCGAGCTTAATAGACACCTCCCGTTAGGTAAATAAAATATGGTATTAAGCCATAGCATTGTGATATAGATATCGTGTATGCAAATTCATATGAGTTTTAGATATTGTACTTATAAAACAATGCAAGTACATAAGTGAAAATTGGTAAGTAGCTTAAGTAAGCGGATTACGAAAGGAAGACACATTGTTTCTGCGTTAGAATATATATATTATAGACCTATATATTGGATATATAATACTTGAATCAGGATTTCATAACTCGCAAAATATATTTAAGAATATTAAAAGACATCACATTTTCTAACATAATTATTAATCAGTTTTCTGGTAGAAACATTATTAAAGAAAAGTTTTCATGGAAGATCGTTAGCTCGCTTCGCAGGTCGTAAAGAGATTTCACTTCTGTCTGTGGGGATTTAGCTAACAATCTTAAGTCAGGCCTTGTTCGTCTACAGAATTTATGAAAAGTTAACGTCTATTGTCTGAAATTATAAATCTCAATTTTTTTTGTTACTTTAATCCATTCGGGAAAGCGTTACAATACTTTAGATTTTATTTATAGAAATTTAAAAGCCTTCTATTGTAGCTATTTTTAAAAGAAATTCATATTGTTGTGTGTTTATAAGTTTAAAAGGCTTTTCTTCATTTGCCATTTATTCGAGCTTTATTCCGCATGCGGGGATTCTCCGCAAAGAAGCGTATGTTTATAACCACATTTTAGCAACTAACATATCTATAATTAGCATTGAATATAAGTGCAATGTATTTTTCGTAATGTTCAGATAATAAATAAATTTATGTATAGCTTTAAATCAGCAGTTCTCAAACTTTTTTGGCGAAGGAAAAAGCCCTAATATAATTTAAAAAACTTATTCATATGTATTTATTAATAATCATATTGCGATGTAATATTACGTATTATTTATACATATAATTAATTATACACGAATTACTGCTTTTAAATTTTATGTTGGAATATTTAGATGTAACCTTATAATCTCCCTTTAGTAGGTATTTTTTGCAGTATTTTCGTCGTAGGACTTCGCGGAGCACACTTTGAGAATGGCTGCTTTAAATATTTTATATCGAAATATAAATAATAAACAACATATTATTGTATTATTTACTACTAATCAGAAAATAATAAATATAAAGATTTTATGAGGCATACTATTGCGTTTATTTTGATTTTTCCGGTTACGGTGACGGCTACAATGATAGAGTGCTAATGTAACGTTGAATTATATTTATCTCAATAGTAAATCATATTTCATAAAAAAATATTTCAAATGACTTAAACGTGAATGCGAATAAGCTGCAGCTACAATTGAAATTATGTACTTAGTTTAAACAGTTGGCCGCCTACAATTTTTGTTTTGTTCATTTCAAAAAAAAAAAACCTAGGTGCACAAAATTACGTGTAAATGTACAAAAACGATGGAAAGGAAAAAAAGAAATACTTTTTCTCTTACTGTATTCAAATATTATATTTGGCTTAGTTTAAATACAAGCTTTAAAGATTTTAAAATCATAATATTAATTCAATTGTTTTTTTTTTAATTTGTTTCTTAGACGTTTGATGTTCGACCATGACCGAGTTTCTATATCGATTACTAAACATTAGCTTAAAGGTAGTTATTTTAAAATTGTAGGTAAATAGATAATTATGTTTTCCAATAATAACTTGAGTCGTATAATGAATTAATAAACATATCTAATTTTAATCTATTAACGGTCCAACAGAACAACTTTTTCATTTAATTATTTATATTTAAATTTAGAAAATTTCGACTTTCTTTGAAAATAAGTTCATTTATATATGTATATACAAACATATATATCTATGTAAGATAGTATGTTGTTATTGTAGTAAGTATAATGTATATCTGTTATTTGCATCTCCTATTTTCATCTCCACTATTCTCTGTCTTAAGGTTGGTTGACTGGAAGAGATCGCTTTTAGCAATAAGGCCACCATCTCTGCCGTATATATATAAGTACTAGCTTTTACCCGCGGCTTCTCTCGCATTTAAGTCATTAAATAAGTATCTGAGACCATTTCAATAGAAATGAATCAATATGATTCCAAACAGCTGAAACAATAGTCAGTTGGAAACTATAATAAAAAATAATATTTTTTAATAAAAAGTATCCTATGTTACTTCTAGTACCTCCCAAAAATGTGTGTACAAAGTTTCGTGATGATCGGTTAAGTAGTTGTTGCGTGATAACGTAACAAACAAACTCACATTCACATTTATAATATTAGTAGGGATTTTATTATACAATATTAAATAATTAAAACTAATTCGATATCCTTGGTACCTATAGGGCTAGTTTAAAATCGAAAATTGTACTTGTTTCCGTAGCAGTAAAGATAAAAAACTTAAATAAACAATTTTCTAGGATATACACGGTTCAATAAAATAACATGATTTATGACCTGTCCTCTTATTTTCGTAACAAGATCTGTTATCAGAACAACTAAAACGTTGTCTCCATAGCAACAGATCGATATAAATCATAATATCACTAGAAAATTTAAATTCAATATGAGGTTACAAATGGATCAACGAACGAATGCTGTGCTAGCAAAACGCTTGGGCAACTGCGAAAGGAAACTATACAACACCATTTAATATTTAAACCTCGGTTTTATTAACAAATGTAACAATTTATGAAAAAAAATTGTTAGATGTTGTTGAGTAATGATTTGAAACCGTTAGTTAATGATTAGTTTTGTATTTAAGAAGTAGATGGAGGGATTATCCAGAAGTCGACCATGACTAATGATCGGATTGAATAGGTATCAGTACTTATACAGAGTTTATGTCAGCGCAGTCCGTTAAATAGGATTCTATCTACTTAGAACATAATTCCAAATGTATTATAAATTCTCAGGTATCTTACATTGATCTATTGAAAGCTGTTTGCTTTGTAATATGATTGCCAAGATGTCCACAATGAACCATCTATATCTGTTGCTTTATAGTTACTTAATGACATACATGTATACCTATATGTATTTGTACTTTTATATTTTACATATTATACACGAAATGAAATGAAATCGAATCCACGCTCTCTACATTACAGTAAGTTGCTCTGAAAGCGTCGTCAATGTAGAATACAGCGGTTCTTAAACTTTTTTGGCGAAGGAAAAAGCCTTAATATATATTTAAAAAATGATTTATATGTATTTCTGAATAATCATATTACAATGTAATATTACGTAATATTTAGTCGGAATATTTAGATGCAACCTTATAATCTCCCTTTGGTAGGTATTCTTTGCAGTATTTTAGTCCTAGGGTTCCGCGGAACTGAGACTTTGAGAATGGCTGGTATAATATATACGAATTTATATACCTTTAAAACTTCCTCTTTGTTAAGGTTTATATAAAAAAATAATTAGGAGTGAAATAATCAATGATTTGTTGGTCTGACCTATGTCTGTATTTAATTATATACATATTTAATGAACTAGGTTTAGTGTGTGTGTGTGTGTGCGTGCGTGTGTTCCTAACATTGAAGTCTAGAATTTTCTATAATTATTATAGTAAGGCAACTGTTTGCTTTCAATTATGTCGTCAAAACATTAATTATGTTATGCACACAGGAGGTCTATTCATTGTTATTCTTCTAAAATCATTTAAAAAAAACAACATCAATTTAACGTGAAAAATATGAAAGTGTACAACTATTGGTATTTATCTAGCTAATCTTAGAGGAAAATATAAAAATATATTTTTTTGGAATACTATATCGTATTGTGTTCGTATTTAGAAACGATTCAAAGAATAACCCCCCATGCTAATTTTCTGGTTTCATCAAAGATTAGTTACTTGAAATTCAGCGACCACGTGCCTGAATTGTTTAATTGGAATAATGTTATTCGATGAGTTTATGTGTTGAATTAGAATATGTTAATTTTTCATTATTTTCATTCGAAATTTCTATATGTTTAATTATTATTAAGTATCTTCAGCGCTTTAATCACCGCATTCCTCTCCTAATAGTTAGCTGGTAGAAAAAGCCTAATGGCGTTAAGCTCGTCATTATACTCTTCTTTGTATTTGTGCAATAAAGAATTTTTATTAGGTATTATTATTTTATTGGAGGCTTTTTTATAATTATTAAGAGAGATAAACGTCTAAGAAAGAATACAATAAAAATTTAAAAATATATATTATTATTTATATCTCTATTAGGTATCTTTCTTCATACTATACATCTAGTTCAATAACTGGGGTACCCAGTAGGACAGGTTTTCGAACCTAGTACAGGGGCTCTTGCTATTTTTATGTACCAAAATTCTTTATTAATAAATTATTTTATTTTATTTTGTATAATAAACATAGTAAGCGTAGGAGAGCAAGTGGACTGTATTTTCGAATATAAGAAATTAGGTATAATGAACGCAAAATGCATTTAAGTCGCGGAGAAAGGAGAAACAAGGGCACACCGCTCGCTCGGCTAATTAGTCACTGACGTTACTAGCGTCCTCGTTACTACGTTGAATTTTTAAAATTGCGGTTAATAGCGGGGTGCGGGGCGTCCCGGAGGAGAACGGGGTGCGGAAGGGAAATAAAGGTAAGTAAATAGTATGTTGTAGTAAAAAAATATCGAAAATTCGTCAATAAATAAACCTATCAGTTTTTAAATAGAGTTTCATTAATCTACACTTGGATAGCCGTAAATGCGAGCGGACGGCTTCATCCGGCCTTCACTAACTTGGCTGTGAAACTTTCGCATCAGTACAATTCACGCGTTTCTTTAGCAGGACCACAGACTTTAATCTAGACTATTAATTAAAACAATAGCGTTAAAGAATTCAATACATTTTTTGAACTATAATCAACATTATCACTCGCTTATCGTATTTTGCTCAGCAACGACTACACCAAATATAGCCAGTCTTCCTTTATCCAAAATTCAAAATGGCGGCCATGTTTAACAAAACACATTCAAATACACAATTTTTAATAATAAGATATAGGTACATATTATATGTTAACACAAGGAAGACATTAAAAATGGCGTAATTAAAAATTACTAATTAAATGTTGTTTGAATACACTTTTTTTTTATCTGTTTAGATAGTTTTGAAGGCATTTCTCTGTGACCGACAATTTTGTATGTATTTTCTATGGTCCCAATAATTGAACGCACATACAAGCGTGGATTAAGAATGGATGTATTGGGATAAAACCCATTGGCGAAAACTAATAAGATTATCGTCTCTTTTAACATTATTTAGTTGCGCATCATGGTATCCTTTTACTTGGAATTGATTGATTGAATTTTGGTAACTTAATACTGTTTTTAAGAAAGATAGTTAAAACGCAATATTATGTGTAGGTATAACACACCAATATTTTCAGATGTCAACATGACCGAAGTATTCTTTTATTTTGTTAAAGAAATTAACAATAAAATTACGTTCATTTGTTTTTCGCAAAAAAAAAATGTTATGAAAATGATCAAACACGACTGTCAATATGCTGTGATCCATTGATAATTAAAACGTTTTACTTTAAACTGCAAATAATGTTTTTGAAAATAAACAAAGAAATCTAAGCTTGCTCATGTAGAAAGACGTCTGTAATGCGACTCCAAAGAATTTCTAATTTTATAAAAACATAGCATACCATCTTTAAGAAATCTTTAAAAGAATATTATATCTTTTCCTAGTATTATATATATGTATGTATATGTATTATTCCTCTATATATATATGTATTATTGTCATTATTATCTTATGTACGTATATATGTAACATGGAATGTATTGTGTGTAGTTCATGTTTATCTATATTTGTATCTATTTATAACTCCCGCTATTTCTCTTCTGCATTTCTCTACAAATCAAAGTGGAAGAAATCGCTTTTTAGCGATAATTCCGCCATCTCCTTACTCGCTTACTCTGTATTATTTTTTCTCTATTATTAAGTAATAAATAAACAAATAAATCATACAATATTTTTAATGTAAGAAAACATGTCTATTAAATATAGTATTAAAAATTAATTATTAAAATGTGCTAAGGATTTATTTTGGACTTAAACCGAACTAATTGGGATTTTAAAACTAAAATGGATCTCATATATTATCATAAAAAATATTTTTGTTTAGAAACTAAAAATTAACAAGCGAACAATATCGCAATTATGAAGCATTAAGCCCCTTAAATAAGTAAGCCGAATAAAGTATTTTAAATTTTCCACGTAAATATTCTTTCATTTGCTTTCAGTAGTAATTGTGTATAGTTTGTTATTCGAACAAAACATCAACAAATATCTTCGTAAAACAATTTTATCCTTTTCCAACGCTACAAAACTGAAAGAGTCTCAAATGACCGTAGACAGAGCTGACCAACTCAATATACATGATAAGGGGCAATCGTATATTTTATTGGAAAATAAAAATACGACAACAATGTAACGAAATCCAACAGACGGTTGCTCCTAACTTGCTGTTCAATATTATTTCTGTTTCAAAGTCGAAATATGTTTTCATACATAATGGTTTTATTGCTATTTATTTTGCGTTTGCATTTGTTTTTTTATTATTTTTTTTAAATTGTGTATTAATAAATGTTGCATTTTAACTTTTTGCATCAGTGTATCACTGGCCTAATATCGCCGGCATGGTAAAGACTCATCATCCACCCATTCCTCCAGAAAATTCTCTTAAATTGTAAGTCTTTGCGAAGACAGTGACGAGCTCAGCATAAGACATGTCTGAGCTCAGTAAAATGATTTGCAGACTTTCAGAGATTTTTTACATTATTTGCTATTAAATTCGTTTAAACACTGCTAATATGAAACAATAAATCATTCCAGTAAATATATATTAATTAAATATAACTAATAATAAAAATATTTCCAATTTTATATATATTATTTATGTTTCTTCAACATATAATGGGTCTGAGTGCTTTGTAATGGTGTTGTAAATATTCTAGTATAATACGATATAGTCTATGTACGTTATGTTTGTTTAAAAAAATATATATATTATGTACACATGATATTGAATTCTATTACCTTTTAACATACATTATATAGCAAACTCAGAGATTGAATTTCTCAATACGGATTTATATCGATATATACATACTCACTATATATGTATGTATGTAAACGTATTATATATCTATATAAATATATTGACACATACAAATGTATTACATGCATCAATCAATCGCGAATAATTGATTGAGGCGTACACAATAGAGAAGAGAAACGATCGGGAAGGCGGGAAAGGCTTGTGACGTCATTTTGAAAGCATTTTTTTATAATTTGAGCGGGAAATTTAAAAATAGCTCTAAGAAGGCTGATGTTATTCACAAATATGATTTAACTAATTACGCATCCATTTATTATTATTTTTTGTTTCTTTCCTTCTAGTCTAATAGTCATTATTTGTGTCGATTACGATGGCTTCAAAGCTTTGACGAAATGAAAGTAGTAATAAGATAGGTAAATTATTATATTTTAAAATGAAATAATTAGTAACAATAACAGATAATTTTGTACATTAACTATCGTAGTAAATACCCATATACTCAAAGACGTAACATTAGCATAATTTCCCGCACTCCGCATGCGGTAACCAATGATCAATATAAATGCATCATGACATTAGATTTTTTAACGTCTACATTGTACTTTCATAGATATCTACATAGCGACCAATAATTCTAGATTTCCCTATTATAATAATTTTAACCTTGTTATACAACTTACCACCAAAAATATATATTTACATCATTGCGTATGCCGATGGAGTCAGTCGTCGAGTTTACCATATGGTACAAACGCGTTCATTTCCATTTTACTAAACCCATATTACGTCACACATTCTCTCTCCGTCTATTTTTTTTATATAAAAATAATATTTTAGGTATGAAACACTTTTTTGTATAGCCCTATGTTGACCGGTGTATTTTGTTATTGAATCGTTATGATTGATAGCATAACAGTACTTTCTAAGTTGCAGAAATTAATAAGTAGCTGTGTACGTTCTTTATACTTTATTAGTAAATATATATGAATTATCAACTCTCAATAACGCCGTAAAATGCGCAGTCTCTTAAGTGTTGCTATATAGAGTTGACACTGTATATAGAAATTTAATATTTGTTCCTCGTACGTAATACGGTATGGACGTTTCTGTCCACAGTATGTTATTGTCGACTTGTGTATTTTGACTGTGGCCTGTTATACTGACCTACTTATTAAATTAAATAAATACATAATTGTAGTTGAAACATAGCACTTCCAATATAAAATACAATAGTTATAATATAAAATTGTGACTTAAAAATTCTTCTAAACTGAACAAAACAAATATGCATCTATACATTGTCCAGAACAAACCGCTGTCAAGCTGTCAGCCCCTGAGGCCATAAATTTTACGTTAGCAACCATTTAACTCTGAATTTTGAACCCTCACATCTATCTATTTTGTTTTACAAAGAAAATTCTTTACAAATGCATGCGAACTTGACAGTACGTATTATTTTTCTTTCAATAACACACTTGAATTGCTTGCCAAGTCACTGACAGAATGTTTTGTTTATCCACAAAAGTTTCGTGTAAATGAAACATTTATATTGTAACAACAAACAAACCGAAAAAACTTTTTTAATATAATTTACGCAATCTATGACCAGTGACAATTGCTACTAAATAAAAATATCATCAGACAGACTATCGTGTTCTAACTTCTAACAAACCCGGCTACCAAAACATTGATAAATATAATTCCATTTAAGTTAAGCTCTTGTCAGTGAAGGCTTTACTATTCACCCCTTACTACGTGAAGTACAAGTTTTACTCGTAACTATTCTCTTCGTTGTAAAGTTCGTGATTACAATACCGACGAAATATTTGCTCGATTAGCTCTGTAGTAAACGCAATTACTATCTAAATTGTGCTCGAATGCGCGCGCAACTGTTAATTGTTTAAAAAAATT
>JAPWLS010001149.1:0-35096 GCA_028551675.1 Tineola bisselliella | reverse complement strand
GTGCGTTGCTTCCGCAGCTTTTTCTTTGTTTGTAGTTAAATAATTTGTTCCTCCGTCAGTGGACGAGCAACACTGGATGAGAGCTTTTTCTTCTTTTTGGATTGATTGAAGGTTACCATCGTCATTATTGAATCGCTTCTGTGACATTAAGATTAGTTGACTTTCTTCATCGGGATCTGAGCCATAGTAATAATGTTTATACGTATTGACACCACACTCATCGATACCATCATCGTGCTGAAAAAAAGATTTTTTTATTGTAATAAGTCAAAAGTAAATTTTTAAAGATTATGTAATAGTAATTTAGAAAAGATGTAATTTAAAACGCACTCACCTGCATTGTTAGTATATTTTCATACAATACGAACACTCTGCTACACTCAGGTAGATTGATTTCGTACTGACAATGCATTACCTGCTTACGGTTTATATATTACCTGCACTAATGAGGGTTTTGTCCCTTTTTAAAAATTACCATTGATTGCTTAATGAGGGTCATTGATAAAGGGCATTGTCATTAGTGAACCCTTTTTAATTACCTAGGACCTAAAATCTATCTCGCTGAGGGTACATCCTAGAGAGATCAGAAAATTTTTCATCTGACAAATGTGTTTTTAGTAAGCATATAGTTGTTGTGTATATGTGTTCTCAAAAATTCAGCGGCGTACGACTCGTGTGCTGCTTGGAATGAATTCGGAGGGCCGAGGGGGGTCGGTCTCTAGACACTACCTGATGAATATTTTACTTCATTATAACAGCCGTCTGCACTGCCTTCGTACTTCCGCTGCAAGATTAAAAGCGGTGATGCGACCCCATTGGGACCGGGGTAGATACCTACTTGTACGAATATGTATAAATAATATGATTAGTGTACCCTGGGTTTACTATTTGTTTGAGGACCGCAACTTACAATCAACGATCGTTTGTCTAAAGTTTACATATAATTATTAATCAATTTCATAATTATACTTCCGTAATATTAACAGCATAAATCATAATATAAAAATATACTAGTACTTCGAACCGAAGTGGGTACAAGTGCATACTTGGGTCACACCCTCACGATCAAAGTCACGGCCCACATGGTCGAGTGTCACGTCGCACGCACCAGACGTCAATAGCTAAAGGAAACCCCTCGATAACCCTTCAATGACCCTTGAACGCATTCATCATGACAGGAAAGGCTTTATCAATGTAAGCTTTATTGGCATTATGATGTAAGGTCATATTTTTACAGTGAAGGTTTTATTAAAAATTTTACCTTAATAAAAACGCGTGTGACAGTCCGATATTCTTCTTCTTCTTCAGGACCTCATTATCAAAGTCTGAATCGATACAGTCAACTATATGACTAGATCCTTCCAATAGCTAAAGATTCAATCCGCTATACCAACTTAATCGTTATATCTACTTTATTTTTTTGTTTATTCACTTTATATTAGCAATTGGGTTTCAATAGAGCGCTTTTACTCGTCAAAATAAATACAAATGAAATGAAATAAATTATTACTATAAATTTGTTA
This sequence comes from Tineola bisselliella, assembly GCA_028551675.1. NCBI lineage: Eukaryota > Metazoa > Arthropoda > Insecta > Lepidoptera > Tineidae > Tineola > Tineola bisselliella. The sequence goes on along the minus strand of JAPWLS010001149.1, from coordinate 33,573 downwards.
ATATATATATAAAATATCTGTTAATTTTTAAAATAAATAAATAATCTCTATTGCTATGTAAATATGCAATAATACATATAAAATTAAACTTTCACATTGCTCTGTGATATTTTATCTTAAATGTAGATAGATTTAATTCTTTATCGGAGTTCTTTCAGTTGAAACAGGTAATTTGGTGGCACTTTACTGTCGTTGAGAACGCAGGTGTGACAGCCAAACTTTCCGACAATGATTCATCTCACAACGAAACTTCTCCTATGTTACCAAGCATCTTCTGCTTGTTCAAGATAATATGTAATCTGTGCTGTATATGACATACCATATATCTATATACATAGTACAATAACACAATTTGGTTTAAAATTCTGCCTGTTTAGTAGCTACGCATAAGCTCTAATAAATTCAGTGCTTAAATTCCAACTAAATTTAATTCTAATCTAGTTTAAAACTTTAGAGTAGGTCTCGAATCAAACCTACACAGTCTTGTAGTTTGAATAACGTGGCAGGTCATTGTTTAAGAGAAAACAACCCTAGTCAGGGACTTTGACAAAGCCGAATATGAAGTGACACCCGGAACTCTCGAGGTGGATGAAGTTTTGGCAAGTAGTCTTACTCAGCAACAACTTTCCCCTAATACACGTTAACAATAAGCGACAAATTACTAAGGAAATCTACAATCTAATATTGGATAATTTAAGCTATTTTATTTTAGGAGTGATAAATAGTTTTTCCAATCTATTATCCACGAATAGTCGTATTTAACATCAGAAGAACTATTTTAAATCTGCTTAGATTCTAAATAAAGTAAAACTCCGCCTAAAATCTGCATTGCCCGCAGATAAGTCCCTGCGGCTTGAGCACCGTCTACGAACCTTGTACAAAAGGTACTCATACTTTAATTTTTTTTGTTTCTTTAATTAAAGAACGTTTGACTGCGATTCATATTATAACTATATGTATCTGAATATGGAAAAAAAATTGAAGGATTATTTTTCATTTTAAACGAATTTATCATACGTGCGTTATATTGTTATAAATTTGTATTCAAAACTTGTGAACAGAATTCGTAACATAAATGGGAAAAGAGCAACAATTTAGAGTTGTAAAGTTCATCGTGACAGTTGCTCGCCGCAATGTGGTATGCCATTTTCTTCTTCGTTAGAGGGACAAAGTTAAATAATAATAATAATATGTTGCTTGCGTTACCACGTTCGCAGTTTCCCGTCTGCTGCGGTGTGCTTTGACAAACGAAGTTAGAAAACTAGTTTGGGTGGCAGACATTATGCTGCATGAAGCTTCAAGTAGAGGTGCTACAATTTTAATTTATTTTGCATATTCAACGCGGCGACGTGTCGAGTGTAATTTATGAGAGAACATTTGGTATTTAATCGTTCTGGATAGGCATTATACCTATATGTATTTTAAATTGCTATTTATTACGCTTAATTTAGTAATATTTTCTGAACTTCGTAAGCAAACGTTATAATTTACATAAATTGAATATCATAATCCAAGACATGAATGTAAGAAAAAATGATAATACATAAAAAAAACTTACATCAAAGTTTTGGAAACTCCAACCCATAATTCAAGAAAGTTAAAAAGAAAAACAGAAAAATTACATAGACGGAAATAAATGAATAAAAGTTTAAATAATTGATATCCTGGTTGCTTCACGAGCACCTCTCATTCTGTCCCCGACTACGCTTTGTTACTTATCTCCAGTTTGATAATTGAATCAAGATCTCTTGCTTAGGAAACTTCACTACATAAATAGCTATTGTAGATTGGTTGGGGCTTTGAATTATTTCTTAGAAAGCTAATTAAATTTCTTCGCGGCTTTACTAAGCGTCTGTAAGTGAAATAGGTAAATTAACAATTAGAAACTGCGCGATTTGTGGTATTTAATAATATGCGGATGTTTATTATAATGGGTTATTATTATAACTTAAGATTTTGTTTTATCTTCTTATAAATATTGAATGGTTTTGGATTTAACCATACTATTAACAAACAAATGTCTTAGGTGTGTTCGAAGACACGAATAATGAAGATGTCTAAGTAAAACAACTCGGTTGCAAAGAATAGTGATGTAATACTATTATTATATTATATTTTTAACTAATAATATTTATAATTTTATTAAATTAAATACACATAAATTACAACAAAATGCATACAAATGCAGGGTCAGGACTACTAGGTAATTTCAAACAATACATACAACATAATTAATTTGTAGCGAATATAATTACATAATATACGTGCATAAATATTAACGCGAGATAGAAATTATTGCAAAGATAATATGATAAACCTTCAATTGTTAACCGAATTTAAAATATTGTTAGTTTGCAGTCAAATATAGGTATTATAGAAAATAGAATAAAAAATAACTTACATATAATACCTGAAATTGCATGATATTTTACAGCAGGAGCAAAATATATCAACTTCACATATCGGGAATGCAATTTGTGCTGTGGAGGTAAAATAAATTTTCCACAAACGTGACTTCATGACTTGACATTCTCGGATGTAACCTTGAGGGCAGGAAATCTTGAATGATCATCTATTACACTCCCCGTTGTATAAAACACACAGACTGAAGAAGTGGTATCTCATTCCGAAGCGTTTCAACGGTATACGCAAACATTTCTTATGAAAATATCCTATCTATGTTGATTTTGTAGTTTGATAGTAGCGCTAAAGGTGCACTTTTCTGTACATGATCCCAGGGGCGCATCCTGTGGTGACGTCTCTTCTAATATTACCATTTAAACAAGTTTTATGTAAATCGCTTGCGGGTGAGGAAGAACTTATTTTCTTGTGGAATTTTGATATGATCTTTAAACTTTTGAGGTAAAATTTGAGTTTTTCATTTTGGAAACTAAGTAGATGAAATTGTTAAGTTTACTTTGTTGAGTTTGTTTTAAAACATATTTACACACACGTATAATATGTATATAGATAGAAAAAGATTATAGAAAAAGATTTTTTTTATAGTAGTCACTTCTGCATGATTAAAAAATTGCTATTGCTACCACAAGAACAGTAATAAAATCTACTATCACCCTTTTAAATTTTACTTAATTAATTGAATTATTTTCAAATGTTCACATAGTATACAATAATTTTAAACTTAGAAAAGTGAATAAACGCAGATTGCAGTAGTATGAATGGATATCAATATACGTTTCCCACGGGGTCTACCGTTGCCGAGTCAATAGTTTCCATATATTCTACGGTTTTATCTTTGCTGTCTCGCGGTACGTAAGTTGGGTAACGAATAGTTGCTCCTGGCAGTGGTACGGTTCCTTAGAGACTAACACCAGACGCTATCGGTACCATTCCAATGATATTGAACGAGTTTTTGTGTTTACCATTTCGATTTTTCTATAAAAGTTGGAGTTTATAGAATGTGTACATTGATATACCAGCTTATGAATTACGAACGTGTATTGATTATGTTTTTTTTTTAAATTTTGTACAGATTCTTTTATACATCTACTGTATATTATATAAATTCTTCGAACACCTTATATACATTTTTCACCGATTTACTATAATGATTCTATTACACTAAAATTGAATGAACATCTGTATTTATTACATAAAACTGAAAATAAATATTATAGTGTAATTTTTGCCTTAAATAATTTGAATTTAAAAGTTTTTATATAAAAAAAACTAGACATTACTTACAAAGTAGAGGTTTTCGTTATTTCAGTCGATTTTTGATTACCTCTATTAGGCCTAATTTAGTGAAATCGTCGTGCGTGTTTTGAACAAAACAAACATTGACCACTAACCAAAACTAATGAACTAAGAGTAATATTAGTTCCACTTCTAACATTAACCCAAAACAATTGATTTAAATACTCCTACATTGTATTATTATTATTGTATCGGAGTGAGTAGAAATTATTTATTATTTTAACTGGCATCTAATATCTAGATAACAATGGTTCGGCTGTTTGCACATTATAAGAAATTTTCTTGTGACTTACGAGAAATGTCTTATAAGACATCCCGCGTATATACATATTTGGGTACTACTCACTGCAAGGACTACTATTAAATAAGTGAATACAATAGCTATTTATATTGCTTTGGTGAATGGAGTAGAAACTATTTAATCGATTGTTTTTTTTATGAACACAGTTGTCATTTGTTTTCTTTCTTTGTGTACATAGTTTTGGATCCATGAAATATAGTCCACATTTAACAGTTGTAATCCGTTTTGCATATTACTTTTTATGAAAACAAAAATTTCATGTTCAATAGGAATTGACTTGAAGTTTAATGTGAAAACGCGATAATAGTTAAGAAGGAAATAAATATGTTAGTAAGTAAACTCAAAGTCTATAAGTTAAAAGAAATATTGCAACATTCTTGGATTTACTTTTTAAATGGAGGCTGCTATGGTTTACGATATCTTAAACCCAGTATTTCAATAGCTGTTTAATCTAAATTCACTACTGTATGTAATTTATATCTTAACGTTTATTTAACGTCGGTTTTTATTATTATTATTTTACACCCACACGTTGGCTTTTTTGACATTATCTTGTCAAATAATAATAATAATATTTGAAATAAATATACAAACACTTAAATTTATTCATATGTTATAACTTTACTTTAATCTATTCATGTTGATTTTTTAAAGACATATTGAAATACCAGCCCAATGATTTATAGTATACGTATCCCATCCCTATCTCTACCGATCTCTAACTTGGGAAAACTATTTAAATGAGAAAGTTGTCCCCTTCAGTTTACGCCGCACTGAGAAGAAGAAAGCTTCGTAGTCTATTATCAATTGAATTATTAGCTACTATGTAGAAGATTGGTGAGATTTTTATAGTAGTCTGGTGACCGGGAGTATATGTGATATCAAATTAGAATACGATTCATGGGCTGAAATAACAGTTAATACAAAACAAACTGGATGAGACAAGAGTTTACAGACGACTTCTAAGCTTTTTACTACCATAAATGATTGTACAAAGTAAAGATTATTGTTTTCCAATGTTATACAAATAACACCGTAGGCATGCGATGTACACAAAACAAAGAACAACGCTCTATGACAGACGCGAGCTCTTTGGAAGACTCTTTTGACATTGTTAATAGTAGAATAAAACTATTTAAATGCTGTCATTTGTTTTAATTTACAACAAAACGTCTCTAATTGATTACAGTGAAGATAATTTCTTTTGTATATTGAATATGAGAATATATATCACAACTATATTTATGAACGTTGTAATTAAAAAAAAATAATGTAGGTGAAAATTGTTGTTTTAATGTTACTTAAATATTTATTAATATAAAGCATATTATAAGAGTTGAGAATCGAGGTTTTCTACGTGAGATCTGAGAAAAGCGGACGGAAGTAGCTGGCACATAAATTTAGAGCCGCCATCTGAAGCCAGCTGTTACGTTGTTTGGGGGAAATAAATACGGATTAGAACCGGCACAGTCCGGATAAACCTCTGTACAAGTTTACTGCTGAATTAATGATATTCCTCGGTTGTGTTCTTTAATTTCTTGATTAAACATGTTTTTATTTTTCATAGATCTATTAGAATAAAATTTTAAGGTGTGATTTACTTTAAATGGTGCGAAACGGACAAATAAAATAGTAAATCCTCATACAAAAAAACAATGTTTTGACCTTAAACTAAGATATTCAACCCTGAAATAAACACCGTTTTCATAATATAAATATTTATTTCGAAGCCGCGATAAGAAGGGCGTAAAAATATTTTAGAAGCGAAATAAATAAAGAAAAAATTAATTAATTAATGACGATCCCAATGAAAAACAAACAAAATTGTTTATATTCTGTATGCAACAAGAGTAAAAATTTTAAACTAACTATAAGGATAATAGTTTGGGACATTTATTTGTCATTAATGTATGAAATACTGACTACCTAAACTATATATTTACGATCTAAAACTCATACTCAGCACACAAAATATGTTATTAAGTGATTTGTAAATATTTTTTATTAAATTAAATAAAGATACACATACAGTAATGCCCCGCTTTATGCGAGGGATACGTTCCGGAAAAAACTGAAATTCCTGCGGCCATAGAGAAGTTGATGACTACATTATGTTTATACGCACTCTTTCGCGTAATGCGGGGCAATTGAGCGCGAAATTTGAATTTCGCGTTATAGTGAAACAGCGCATAACGGGGTCACGTAAAGCGAGGTATTACTGTATATGCGTAGTAATCCCAAGAAAGATGTAAGTTTTTATTTTATTAAAGATGAGAACAATAAAAACGATACGAGCATGTTGTATAATCAGGTTAACTACGGCTCGTACATTCGGACACTTGATTTATAAAGCGTTTCTCTCTATAAACTAGCCCGCAGAGACTATAGGAAACAACCTTTGTTTTTCCTGTTAAAATCCGCAATTCTTTTATTTTCAAACAAGTTACGCCACACTGACCAATAAAACTGATAGAGCCTAAGCAAAAACACAAAAGTGTATGCCGTCACCATTTCACTTAAATACCATTCATTATAAATTCATTTAAAGTAAAAATAGCACTATATTGATTATATATACGTATATTAATAAAAATATTTAATATACAGCCACTATTAAAATTTGTTGCTAAGGGATTTCATAATGACAGACATGATATTATTTATAAACTTTAAGTGACGTAGTGTAGTGTTTTATTATTTATCTGAGGTCTCGAAAAATACACATTAAATTTACTGAATTAGATAAAATTGTATACGATAGTGTTTAAATCAAATCAATGTTAAAATTAGCATTCAAATCGTTGCCTTATAAGGGTAAATATTTATAAACTGAAGTGAAACTTTCCAATCTAACTAAATTTTGGCCGTTCATTAAGATGCCTCAGCACCTTGAATGCATATTAAATCAGGCAATCTAGTCAAGGCTCTTTGACCTACCGCCTTGCATCAACAATGAGCGCATATTCTAAGAGATCGCTGATCCTAACTAGTTGACTTAGTTTTGATTTGGAATTCCGGCTTAAGGCTCTAATTGAGGAAGCTTTGTGTCTATTAGGGGAAGAAAATCGATTGCCGATGAATTTAATTGATATGTATATTTTATATACATAGTGGATATTGTGTTTGTGACAAATATCTCTTGGTTTTTGGTCTGAACAAATATATATTTATGACATTGATATATCGTAAATATTCCAAGATTTAATGATTCATCTCTGAGGCAAGTGAAATGTGAAATAACATAGACGCGTTTAGGAATTAGCTTAAAAGTAGTCTGTCTTATATAGCGATATAGAGGGCGGGTCGTATCTTAGGTATTTTATATTAGGTATTACTAATTTACTATTTATAGTACATACTAGTATATACTATATACAAATTTATCAGAGTTACTGTAAGGGGCAGGTAATTCCCAATAGATTACATGCCATTCTCAATGTTAACAATTAGATACACGCATTCAACGAACTTAAATTAACCAAACCCCGAGGGTAAGCCAACTTTTATTCATACTTTCTTTGAGGGCGTTCTCCCTTATTTACTTCATGAATGAATCGCGAGAAGTTGCGACAAAGGGTTGAGATGAAAGATTAGCAATCCTTTGTTTGATACCATCCAAATATGATTAGCTAAGTAAACTACGTGCAAGTGTGCAGAAAATCCTTTGATGTTTAATTAAAGGTTTAATTTGTCTTAAAAGCTCAGGACCCTCATTGCATGGACGGAGGCTATTGCTACTAAACTGTTCGCAAACTTCAAGTTGTGGCTTCATCAAAAGCATTGGGATGCTCGCTTATACCTACATATGAACTTCATTATTTCTGCACTTAACCGTTATGAACGTGTATAGAGGACTTTTACTCTTCACTCAACACATAGAAGATTAATAACGTAAATATAATATACTAGCGGCCCGTCCCGGCTTCGAACGGGTGGACATTTATTTTTTAAACATTTGGCAACCTTGGGTTACAGTATTGTAGTTTTAGTAAGGATCCTAATTTTTTTCCTGTAATTTATATAGCATATATTGATCGGTGATAATGTAGCATTCCAATGGTGAAAGAATTTTTGAAATCGGTCTAGTAGTTTTTGAGCCAATTCGTTACACATATACAAAAATACAAATCTTTCCTCTATATAATAATAGTGTAGATCTGTGGCTTTTCTTTAAATAGTTTTATTGAAAAGTCTTTTTGTTTTTTTTTATTTGTATCAATATTACATTTTATTTGGTTATATTTGTTTATCATATTATTGAAAAGTTTCTTCGTATATTTTTCTTATAAATCAACAAGCTTAATTTGCTAAATTCTCAGACTTTGTTTGATATACATCTCGCTTTCTAGATTCCAGTATTGTTGTAGTCTATGCATTTTATATAACATAATATATATTTTACACTTAGTTATAACAAACACTCCAAAAGTCAACAGTGTATCTCAGAATATTTCAAGGCTGAATAATATTCTGATAAGAAGGTGAAATTTAAAATGACCGGGAGACAGTTTCGAGTTGATACTTCATGTCAACTCAAAACTTGTATCTTCTACTAACTTACCGTATAAGAGAGCATTTGGAAAAGAGACAGTGATTATAAATGTATTTTTTAAAACTTTATTAAATATAATATGCATGAGACAGAAGATAGGGAAACTGTGTAATACAAAAAAAAACTTTTTTAAAAAAATATAACAAAACACACACAAAGTTGCTCAAAGCTAAAAGGTTGTAAACAAACTTTGCACTCATCTCCAATAGATTCATAAGCTGGCAAAATGGAAAAAAAGCACCTACCACCAAGAAAACCTCATCCAGTGCAATATCGGATGCACTTTCACAGTAATAAGCGGGAGAGCACGTTTTATATTGCCTGCATGCGCCACAAGATGGCACTCAATTTGTGTCACTTAGGGGACCCTGACGTACGTACTACCTACATTTTGCTGCTCCATGATACGCCGAGTGTAATATCGTTCCTGATTTAATATAACTAAGTCGACTTCTTCTATCTAATTTTCTCAGTCGTTAAGTGTTTAGTAGTCTGAAAACGTTCGCAAATTTTAGTTTAAAAGCTATTACAAGTACTAGCTATTTTAATGATCTTACAACTTTAGAAACATGTAAAGCAAAAAAGTTAAGCAATTTTACTTAGTTTTTTTTAAATTTCATTAGACAAGCACGCATTTAGATTGACAGTCACTTTTTTTTAGCCGATTACCTCCACGTATTACTATAGTTAGCAATGATATGTATCGAATGTGTTAGGTTAGTATAATAGCAGACTAAGTGATATATACATACATATAGACATATTAAATGATCATCAAAAGAATAATAACATTCAATTGACTTGAACATAACATGACAAGAATAACCTCTATAGCCAAAGCTCTTCTCAATGTCAAAAATTCAAGTGTTTCCTTAGAAAAACATTTTGAGTCTGTCAACCTCGTATTACTTTCTACATACCCCCCACACCACACTCTATTTACAAAGTTAGTTGTAGGCCGACCACGACATGTTGACATTATAGTGATTTGTTAGTGCAACTTTTTCTACTAACCGCAGACTTTTCACGTTTGCCGACACAAAGCAACGGCTAGAGAACGCCTCTAGCGCCCCAGAGAAATAAAAGTTACTCAGTACTTTTCTAACGAAATGATTGCCTACGTGTGTACCGTACACCGCTCTTAGACCCATTTATTTCAGGGTAGATTTTATTTACTTTTACTCCCTCGTGGATAATTCACTTTCTAAGGAGCCGTCTCCGAATCGACCATTTGGGACGCATAAAGTACGACTACGCCAATGATCTAAATAAACAAAATAACGGCTCTTCACAATTTGTATGACATTAATATTAACTTGGAACTTTGAAATTAATTTACCAAACTTAAATAAACAAGTTTTACTTCACAAACTAAATAGAACCTCAAGTATATTTAAAATATCTCTGACGTCTTATATCGCATGTTAACTGTAAAAATGTATTTTAAATTGTATTCCTATAAAGAAGCGAGCGTAGGAAAACTATTTGTTTGATTTGGTTCACAAAGAGCTTGCTAAAGGGAGGAAATAAATATAGAAATAGTCACTCAAACGCTCAGTCGAACGGTTACCCGCTTTCGTATCGGATAACGATATGCGAATATCTTTCAATTCACATCTTTGAAGATATTTTCACTACGGTATTTGCTTACGTACGTTTCCGTTATACTCGCACGCTTACGTCTTCGATGTTACTCACAATACTAATGTCCATACATATTTAGTTAAGAGACAGGATTTTATATGTTTTACAATATTTATACATAAAACTAGTATTTCTATAAATTGCAATGAGTTTTTACTTTTATTGGCTATAATTAATAGTAATGTTTTGTGAATAAACTTATCCTGGAAATGAAGGCAAAAACAAAAAAAAACACCAATAATATTTAAATAAAGAAAATTTAAATTAGGAAAAAACTATACAATGGAAACAGTTGCCCAGATTATTACACAGTGCAAGGAACTTCAGTATATGACAACTAAAATAGAATTGCTGTCTAGTCAGTTTGTTAACATAATAGCAAAAACACGTAGCAAGTCTACATACATTTTTATTTATTGTAATAAAACAAAATCATTAAGCTATTTAAAATTCGAAGTAATCTCGTGCTCGCAATTATAGAAATAATAATAAAAATATTCGAATTTATTCTAGTAATTTTTAAAACGATAATTGTATTTAAATAATAATAATTATTACTATTATTTATTGCGCTTCAAAAATATGGCACAATGGCGAGCTTAATGTCATTTGGCATTCTCTACCAGCTAGAATGTTAAATTATAAATAACAATATAATTTAAATATACGGTTTATGTAATACTGTAGCAATGGAATGAAGAACTTAACGAAGTAATTAAATTTAAATCCGTTAAATTATTTCTCTAAATTAATACTAATCCAAACGGTTAAGCTATTGTATAAGTATGTACAGAGGAAGTGGGAATAAACAGAAGCCCTAGAAACTTTTACAACTCCACGAAGAACAAGGAAGACTTCTCAAAATGGAATTACCGTTTAATACTCGATTTTCGTTTAACTTTAAAGATGAACAATTATAATCAGGCTACATACTCATGGATCAGTTTCATAAAGACCACGTGTTCAAACTTCTCAAAAATTAAACCGATATCAACTTTGTTATATTGTCTTTGATAGCTCGGAACATGTAGTATAATATAGCTATTAAATAAAGAGTGGTAGGCAGACTATTGATGGTTATTAGCTCAGTACTACTATTTTTAAGCGTAACACCTAGTCGCGTTTTAGAACCAGCTTGGAAGAAGCCAGGATATCGGAAGGAGTGTGTACTATTATGTACTTGTACTATTGTCTCGTACGAACCTCAAAAAATTTACAATCCACAAAGTTTTACAAGAAACACAAATTGAAGATGTTATTTTTCTATGAAAATCAACCAAACGCAGCGCAGTTCAGTTCTACCACAATTTTGTTACAAGTATGAAAACTAACCGCTAGTCTCGAACTCTACACAAGAAACCCTCAAGAGTATTTGCATACAATTCATATTATGCGTCATGGTGGTATAACGATACTAAAATATAATAACAAAAAATCATAGAGCACTTACAAAGAAAATAATGTGAATGTTTTTATAGTAACTATAGTAAGTAATTACAATAATCATTTGTCCCGTGTATGCCAATTAAGGCGTCACCCATGCACCGGTTTTTAATTTAATTTAAAGATTTATTATTAATTTACTTTTAAAATATACAATCAATTAGTATGCTTAAGCATTTTTGCCTTAATACTGTTATGAAAAATATATAAAAACTACTACATTTAAAAGTGTGGTACCTCTATCATTTGGGTCGAAATTCATCGCAGCAACTAACAATTGATTGTACAAACCGAACAGTGTTCAACTTTGGAAACTCGTGTAGGCTTCACCCTTAGAAACATAGTTGTAGCTCATTTACATGTTGAGCAACCCCTTGAACACTATTCTAGTATCTAGAACTGGCTTTATGCAAAATTGAATAATTTATTAAAATTGAATAATCTAATTAAAAACATTCAGGATTATTCAATTTTATTTTAAATTTATAATGTAATAATTAAAATTGGCATTAATAAAATTTTGACAGAAAATGTATAAAGACGTGAACAACTGAATAAAATATTTAAAGAGTGGTAGGCAGACTGATGATGGCATTAGCCCAGTGTGTCGTCCTGGGGAAGTACCACCACTTTCAAGAGGAACACCCGTGAAGTGTCCCAGTCTCGTTTCGGGATCAGCTTGCAAGTAGCCGGGATAACGAGAGTAGTGTACCCTGTTAATTTGGACAGAGCACATTCATCTCCTCAAGCCGGCATAGTGGAGTCGACTGTTGCACGCGGACATCTGTCTGTGTCATGGACCGCACTCCAGCTTAACATCAGGAGGAGTGTGATCATATGCTGGGCTAATATAAAATAATAATAATAATAATTTACATCACTAAGTGCATATAAATCCTAAATCAAAACTTAATAAATTAGTTGTGATTATACTTGCTTGGATATCACTAAGATATCTCATACAATATTAGTATTTTTTCATACAAAATTCATATTATCATACGTTCTGCAAGTCTACTTTAAAATGGCTACTACAGTCGCTACTACAAAAAAAAACTTAAAGCAACAGCCTTCCTGACTTGAGAAGACGTGTATCCATTACTTCTATACTATACATATTACTATAAATGTGTATTTTTAATTTGAAGACACATTTTGGTGTCGAGCGCGATTCAAAGTATTTAATTAGGTTAACTATTACATAAATGTAATAAGCACGCACTCGTATGAGCGCACGTGTGTTGAATATCTGAAAGGTCGTCTAAGTAATGATATTACCTGCGTGATTACACATTTGGAAGTAACAGATGTTGCTTATCTCTAAGAAAATCGTTTATTAGCTAGGTACTAAAGGCGTGCGCTTGCTCATCGTTAGACTCTACAATGACTTCGAAAAGGCGTATGACGAGAAGAAGACCACAAGAAACTCGTCAGATAACTTACAGATCAAGATAACATACATCTTCATTACTATTAGTATTTTTTTAAATTTTGTATGTATTATATTGAAAGCTGTACATTATTCGAGATAATTATATAAAAACTAAGCATACTGATTACCGACTGCTTGATTTATTAAGATAAAAGTGATATTTAACACTAGAAAGACTGAACTTTAGTATATATGTACCTATATCTAGGTATAACACATATGTATATACCGGAAATGAAGGAGGGGGAGGTAACTACTATTATCAATAACCGCATTTACATGTCCTACAAAAAGTCATAAAATTCTGTCATTATATACATAGTTGTTTTTCTAATTGAAATCAAAAAGCAGTCAAAATGACTTCTTCGGGCAATCTAGTGTTAAACAGAACTTCTCTTTACCCAAGAAGGACACAGACTTCATATGTATGTATGTATAGTTGTAGAAAGAAATCCAGGAAGTTTGAGAACGTACTAGAAAGCAAATATGACGCATGATCGCTTGGACGAGATTAGCAAATATAGCTTGCACAGGTTACTGTGGACAGAGCTCTCCAACGATTCTATCGAAAAATCCTCCTATATCGAGATAAACCTATTCGACCATTGAGGATTACCTTATCATCTCCGAATCACTAAATTTATGTCTTGAGTCTTTGTTATAGGTTTTTTTATTCAGCTGATTAATTTTGACGAATGATGAACTATAATAACTCTAAAGGTTTGTTTTGCTCCAGATATTATTTATGTATTATTTATATATGTATACCTATATATTCTTTTATTATATTTATATATGTGTATGTGTGATATGAGGTCACATTTCAGTCAATACGTAGCTCGAAACTATATATCTAGAAACTAAACCTTACAATGTACAGTTGGGCACACTACTCACAGAAATGCGCCACAAAAAAATACACGGTTACGCATTTAAATCACATTTAAAAATAAATTGTCGACGGCTGCACTCTAATATGAAATCCTCCAGCTAAGGAAGGTAATTTTAAAACAAATAAAAGTAAGAAATGGGTACTTAAATTTCAGGTAAATTTTCGCAACTGCTACTATTGTGTTCCGAGAAAATGAAAGTTTTCCATAAAGTTATGCTAATTTTATAAGAAATAATAATCGTACATGTATAACGACGTACATTGATACTTATAATAAATGATAATAGTTAAAAGATGAAGACCGAACGAATTGAAGTAATAAAAATTATTTAAAATACTACTTACTAACGTGTTTATTTTGATTAATTGAATCCAAAAAACAATTGAAATGTCTGGTTGCAATTACCGCTCATTATCACCAAAATTCTTGTTAATAGTAATTTAAAATTAAATTATCAAATATAAAATTATATTAAGAATAATAAACATAACTCTTAATTATATAGAACATTAAATATATGCCAAGATTACTGAAGCTCTCTCAGGATATACATAACAATATAATTTCAGGCGAAATCTGTGTCGCTGGTGTAATTGTCTATTAGTTAGCGAAGCAGCCAATTACGCTTCCATTAACCGTGAATCTTCTTAATAGCAATTTCGTTGCCGAAGAGACATCGCTAAGGAGCAACTTCTTGTAATGTCTAAAGAGAACCTAATGTTCACATTACGAGTAAACGCATTCACTTTTATGTTATATTTAATATTTTTATTATTTGTTTAATACATTTACTGTAAGAGAACATTCTAGGCTTCGCAGGAATAGATCAAAGAATAGGCGACAAAGTGATACGTAAACTGATTGTAGTTATTGACCCTCTTCCGTCCTGGAGTAGTATCAAGTTGTAGCCCTTGTACATACTCGTCTTATAAAGTAGATACCTATATATGGTTACAGTAAGAAAAAATATGACTTATTCGCGTACTGAAAAGCAAAAGCAAGTCTTAACTTTGATGAATAATAGTGGAATAGAAGAACAATTACATTATTGTATTTCGACATACAAAGTAAGAAGTTTAGTTGTCATCTAGATCTATATTAGTTTGTGTCCTTATACGTAATGTTTATAGGGTAACAAAGAAGTGAGTGAATTAATTGAAATTTAATAATAATAGCGGTATTAGGATTTTAGATCGCAAATGCTGATAATGGTTTAAATGACTTACGACCAAATACTTGTATTACTCAAATTTGTAGCTTCTTTTAATTAAAAAGTAAAGAGAAGAGGTCAAACAATGTTAATTATTAAGCAGGTTACTTTTCAATTTAAGTAATGTTTAGATTGTATAAAGAACCACAATTCGTTTTTATCCTACACACATACAATTTATTTGGAAAAAAATTACATAATGTCTCAATTAATCAAAAATAAATGGTATCCTTTCGCCAAACTAACTGTGGCACGGGAAACTCTTTGTAATTCGGTTACGAGCTGTGAGCCCGAGTCGGAGCTCCTAAACTCTGATCCGAGAACTTCTTAAAAGCTGTTTGCGGTTACCAGCTCGCTTTTAGCTCCAGGGATTTTGTTTAAGCAAAAAGTGAAATGGCTGACCCCTAAGTGAAAATGCCACGAGAAGTTTTGTCACTTAATCATTTTTGCATAAACTTATTAACAAAACCTAATTATTGTTTTAATTATGCACCGTGGAAAATATAAAGAAAAGATACATTAGAAATAATAACCTAAATTATTCCCAATTTATTGACACTATTCATATATGTATTTTAAAAGCTTATAAGTGCTATTAAAACTAGAAAGATTTTTAGAGTATAAATATAGTCACGCGCGTTAACACTGTACTAAAATATTTATAGTTAACTGTTAAATAATAATTTTGTCGTGTTATTTCAAGGAATTGTTATAATGAGTGTATAGTGTTTTTAGGGATATGTAAAAAGCACATATTTTCTTTAGGTATTGAGTTATAGACGCAGAAAATCTACTAAAATATCAGGATTACGTAATTTACTATATATTTCATTCTTTAATACAGTATATATCAGTATTCATGTGTATACTAGCGTTTGCAATACTACATTATACTTAGTTAAAAAGATTAACAACCTAGAAATTAAATAATTTAATATTTAACTATAGAAAGGATAAGTGTAAATTCACTCATGTTACCGTAAGTAACTTTACGGAACTGTTATGATGAAGGCACGTATTATATTAGTCGGAAAAGTTATATTTTGTAACCTCGTTCGGGAACAGTTTATAGCACAACATTAAAATTGTGACGAGAAAAAGTTTATATGCGAAAGTAAACCTCATGTTTTAATTTTGATAAGTTTAATATACGCATGTTTTTACCTTAGATTTAATTGTAAGTTATTGACATATAATTTTATTAGTTATACATTTCATATTAATTAGGTACGAGTGTTTCTATCTGCTTTTACTTCTCCAATCCATATATGAAAGATGAACTGGTAGAGAATGCTTTGATTTTTTCGGGCTATCATTATATACCTACTTAAATGAGTCAAGTTAACGTAACACTTTGAACACGTATTTGTAGCTTGCATTTGTTTTAATAAATTCAAATAACAATGAAGACAGTCGCGAATTCGAAACGATGTAAACTCCCGCGAGATTCTTTACAAAATAAAATAGACGACTCGTTCTACAATTGTCATATAAGTTTTACAAAAAGAAAAACATTGTGAAGAATTTTCTCTTGTTACGTAGCCTCAGGGTAGAAAATAAATCTTGCAAGAAACAAGACTGTCGTCTGCAAGCGGTAACTGAAAATCAACATTGCCGCGACCCCTTGTTTGTCCATTAGGAGGTTCTACGACGACGAACTGTTCAAACAAAGAAAGAATACCGAAAGATACAAGATACACGATGCAATACTTCGAAAAAACTATGACATACTGATCCCGAATTATAACACTTTCTGTACTCTTCAAATATTTGTTGGGCGCGCACAATTACTTGACATTTATCATTGTAAGTACTTTGTGTCTTAGTGAATAGTCGCAATAAGCAATATATGAGGTTGTCTAGGGAATTTTGAATTAAAAATAGATGTTTGAACAGATTCGAACTACATAACGTTTAATCAATATTTCAATAATCAATATAAATAATAATTTTCTGGAAGTACTTATATATAATAATATTTTTATATAAATTAAAAATATTTATTGCATGTCAAAAAAAATTATTTTTGTTATTTATGTTTACTAGTTAGGGCATATTAAATTAAATCTATAAAAATATTGGTAAAAGTATGATTTTTTTTATAAATCGATTACATTATACTACTTTCAATTAAACTATCATTTTCATTGTGTAGTTATTACTAGGATACATACATACACATTATTATTTACTGTTTTAAACAATTATAATAAGTTGAAGTAATAATTAATAGTCTCATGCTAAAAAAGTAAAAGAAATGTAGAGATATGTCATCATGACATAACACTAATTTGTCTATTTCTGTTTACTTATTATTGATTTATTCTGTTATAGATTTTCTGAATTCTAGGTTTACGTGGGAATTAAAATTTTATAATTTCTAATTGTGCTGCTGCCCGAATACTCGACATTAGCAGAATTGTCTTTAATAGATATCTGAGGAAGTACTTAAATATTATTTGGAGTTTTACAAGTATCATTATTTCGAACATCAAAATGGAAATAATACCTAAAGATATATTTGATGACGATATGTATGAAACAATTACAGAGTACAAAGACAATAGGAAAGCTAAAAGACTAACATCGTTCGTTGTTACTTTTCGTATGTATATACTATATTATAATAGTAATAATTAACAAAAAAAATATGCAATTGAATCAGACACCAATTCTATTGTCAAGCTCTAAACCAGCTACTTTAAAAAGTCGAGGGTAGTTTTTGTTCAAATTAACTAGACAATCGTCTTTCTATACCTACCTATCCTTGTAAGATACCAATGTGAACAAATAACCAGTCTGTTACACAAAAGTCCCGACTTTGATCATCGATCGTAATAAATATTCATAAATATTAATTTGCTTTTTAATTTAATTATTATAATAAGTTGTCATTTGCTTTATTATTTACAGAAAACATACTAGTTACTTCAATAGACATACTAAATTTATTGGAATTAGGACTTCATATAGTCAGATTCAAAATGTCACACACTTCAAAGGCTGATAAAGTTTATTTACTAAATTTGTTGAATGAAGCAGAAAATTTATTTTGTGAGAAATACGGCGAAAAACATATACCAATTACCGTGTCAATTGATGTGCCTAATTGTCTTATTAAAACTGGTGTACTGAAGGAGGTATTTATGTTCATTAATTTATGCTTTAGTGCTTAATTACGAATACATGAGGGATCCTTTTTTGCCATCATCTAACTTAATTAACTTCGTGTTGTCTTTTTTTTGTGATTCCTTTTAAGTTGCGATTATGGTTGATATAATATAATTCGAGTCTCCCAAAGATCTTGTCCGGCTTGCTAGTACGGTTCTCAGTATAAGCAAATAATTTATTACAAAAATGTTTCTTTTTGATCTAAGTTATTTATATGTGTACGTAGATATATATACATACATTTATTTCTTCCTTACTTTTAGGATTTAATATCAGTAAAAATAGTACAAAATTCCACAATAAAATTAACAAGCGATAATTTCTATAGCGATAAAAGCGATGATAATATTATATTTATTGATGATCCATATATGATAAAAGCATTAACAGTCGGAGTGGAAATCACAATAAAATTTGGTGAAATTATTCTGTTTTGTACTGAGCTTGTTGATGGTGAGAACGTGTTGTGTAATGTGCACAAGGGCGGTGTACTTGGGAGTATTGATGCAGTCTGCGTTCGTGGAGTCACACACAAGAAGCCGCCGTTAACTAAACGAGATTTGAACCTTATCGAATTTGCCAAAGAGTATGGTGTATGTTATTTTTAAACATTATTTAAACAAGGAAATTATTTAAAATTATTTTGCTTATAATTCCCGCTACATTAGGTCGATGAAGGAAAATAACCTCCACCAACTTGCAATAACTTGTCTCGACGCGTTTCGTCATTTCACACATTGATGATGCCACATGAAATGGCGAAACGCGTCGAGTCATTGTCATTGCATGTTGGTGGAGGTTATTTTCCTTCATCGATCTATTGTAGCGGGAATTATAAGCAAAATAATCTTAAATAACTTCCTTTAATATGGATTTCCGCAAAATGACGACTGAAACAATGAATTATATTATTCAAAAAATTTAAAGACTTTCTGCGACTTGCTAAATAGTGATTACTAAATCTTTAGGTGAACATGGTCATCGTGCATTCAGTCCGCTACGCATCAACCATAAAAAGAGTGAAAAAACTACTTAGTTCTCATCCAATATTAATATTCGCTACCATATGCGAGAAAGAAGGCCTTGATAATATAGAGGACATTATTGAAGTATGTATTTGTTGTCTTTGGATCTCGCTATTTATGGAAACTGAGATTTGGCTTTTGTATTTGGTCATTAATATTTCAGTCAGCGGACGGCATAGTAATAGCAAGAGAATACCTTTGTCATGAATTGGTAAATCCGATTATGTTGTCGAGTGTCCAAATGAATACATGTGCCATATGTCGAAAGGTAAAGTTTACGATCTTTAATATGTGTTTAACCTTTAATAATAAATGTATAAACGATTATTTCAGAAAGGAAAGCCAGTCTATATTTCTGGACAGATCTTAGAGCAAACTTTAAAAGGTGGCACTATATCCATATTGGATGTCTCTGATGTTACCAATGCCATAATGCAAGGCGCCGGCTTCGTGTTGAGAGATTACGAAGAACCGGTATTTTTATTAAAGACGCTCAAAATCTTGGATAATTTATGCAAGTTCATTGAGCCGTTAAGCAAACAATTTGATTTTTGGAGATTACATTTGGAGGTTGTTCATACATTTTAATTAATACATCACGATGAATGAATTTGATGATTTTTTCTATCATCCTTTACATGAACGTTTCGTTGTCTCGGGGTTAACATCCGAGTACACAAACAAACATTAAAATGTAAATAAATTAAAGTAATGCGTTATGTCTTGCGTTATTGTGCATACAACCCGCTGAAATTAACTTGGCACTTCGTTCAAAATGTATCACACGAAAATATTTTTCCATACAATTGTCAGATTGACTTCTGCGTGCTATATATACTAATAAATGTATTTAGACATGATATTATTTGCAGTTCCCCATACCAGTAAATGCAGCTGAAGCATGTTTATTAGGATGCGCGATTGCGGGTTTAAAGATAGGAGCTAATTTGATTGTCATACCGTCAGTCTCAGGGTATACAGTCAGTCAGTTAGTTAGACTGGTGCCATGGTTATTAATTGTTGGCGTTACAAGAAATATATCAGTTGCTAAGAGACTACGTATTTATAATTGTGTATTACCTGTAATTTATGATCGTAAGTTTTGACTAGTAATTGTTTATATACAAAACTTCGGTGTCAAAAAGCCAAAAGAGGCTATGATTGACGAGTTTCTTGTGGTCTTCTTCTCGTCATGCGCTTTTCCGAAGTCATTATAGAGTCTGACGATGAACAAGCGCACGCCTTTAGTGGCTATGCTAATAAACTAATTTCATTTCAAATGTTGTGTGTTTCTTACGAAAACTTATTTTTGGATTATAATAGTTATTTATTTGATTTATTTAAGATAAAAGGAAGGACACTTTTGAAGAAGAAATGCAGTCAAGAGTTGAATTCGCAATTCTCACGTGTCAGAAACACAACTACACGGAAAATGGTGAATCCTATGTTGTCTTACAACGTTCTGTAGCTTCGAGTGCTTATTGCGATATGATCAGATTTGACGTTGTTTAAAATTTTAAGGTAATTTTCGTTAGTCGATATATTTATTTTATTAACAGCTACATATAACAATATCTTGTGCTAATACGGGTCTTCCTTTATTAAGTTTGTATTTCATAACACAGTACAGACGACGCCTAAACAATATGTGATTCATCGCTTCTTTTTAAACCACATATAACTCACTTTTAATACGTACTTAATAATAATAAATTTGAAATAAGTAATAAGGAATTTAAATTATTTTTGTATTAATGACTAGCTGTTGCCAGTGACTCCGTTCGCGTAGTAATGAAGATATAAAGTGCTATGTAGTTTAAATTTTAACATGAAAAAGCAGTTATTGCGACATAACTGTAATAGTTAGACATATGGTATCGCAGACTTTTTTGTAGATATTGATGTTCTCTATAAAACTGTAGTACATCACTTTGCTCTATTGTCAATAATTTCCGCAGCGTACGCAATATAATGTTTTTTTTTGTATTTTTTTCACATTTTGAGTTACATTATTGAAATTTTCATCCGGATTTTTGAAAATATTCTATAGCCTATGTTCATCAGGGATAATGTAGGATTGTAATGGTAAAATAATTTTTCTAACCGGTCCAGTAGTTTCGGTGACTATTCAATACATACAAACAAACAATCAAATGTTTCCTCTTTATATATTAGTATAGATATAGATAACGTGACAAAATCATTCATTTCATCATTCATTCTACCTTCATTTGCATTGAAATGACATGGTCACAGTGATTTAAAACGAGCATTCTGAAAATGGGCCCTTGGAGTCGTAAAACATATCTAAATAAAACAAATGATAGAGATTCTAATAAAAGCAACTGGCTAGGTATATTCTCTAGAGTAGTATGTATGAGAATTTGTAAATTTTATTTGTTTTTCCTGATGTGTACCTTTGGGAATATGACTCTGTTACATCGATGTCAAAAATACAAAGGGTTTTACGGATTGGACCTTTCAACGTTTTCGTTTACCCATGGGAGTGCCTCATCGACAATGGAAATTTATAGGCATGCCATATAATTTATATATATTTTTTATTATATTTTATTGCTATCTAAAATTATTATTATTATGTAAATCAAATACCTCGACATAGTCGATTTAAAAAAAAAAACTTTGACACACATCAAGTGAATTTGGTTGTAAAATATTTTTATATTATTATAATTTTTTATGCAAAAGTAATTAATACAGATATGGTTTGGCCGACGGCTTATGACATCAAATTAGACGAGGTAAGAAATCCTATTATTATAACACAAACGCGCTCATTAAAAACATTGTAAATATTCTTTACAGTACAATGCAATGGACCGTCCGGGTCAACAAGTGCCAGCCGCTAATGCATCGACACAATTAGACCATATACTTAAATTAGACATCAATAAAGCGCCTGCATGTCAACGACTAACAGGAATCATTGCTACGATAGGTAATGTATTCTAATAAGAACTAAAGTCATTACTTGAGAACTTAACAGCTGATTTTTTAAAAAACTATTCCCAGATATAAATTACTTTTTTTATATAAATTTATTTTTAGGCGATGCAACTATGGACGTTGACATTTTATTTAAAATGATTGCTGCTGGCATGAACATTGCGCTTTTAAATTTAGCGTATGGCAATATGGAAAAACATGGCGAAACGATTAAAATGCTCCGCGAAGCTGCAAGGATGTATAGCGAGAAAATAGGAAGAATCTGCCCTTTGGCTATTGCAATAAGATTAGTTGGAAGAAAAATTAGGACTGGTGTTATTTCAGATGTAAATTAGTCATATACAATCTATTTCATATTAGATTTAATAACTGTTGACATCAATATTTTATTAGGATTAGTGGAGTCAGCTTCTATTTGAAATGATAATGAAATCATATTTGTAATAAAAAAACTTTTACAGACCTATGGTGACACTGTTGAACTGAAAACATCAGAAGTAGTTAGATTGACTTGCGACGAAACTTACCGAGAGAGATGTTCCCCGTACACAGTGTTTGTAGACTTCATGAATTTTGGAAATCAACTCTCAAAAGGAGACTTGGTACTTCTCGACAATGAGTCTATAATGTTAAAAGTTGAAGTCATATCAGCTACAACTGTAACTTGTAAAGTCGAAAGAGGCGGAATACTCGGTTCTTACAAAGATGTTTATGTTCCCTATGTCATATTTGATATGGCTAATTATACTGAACATGATAAAGCGGATATTGAATTGGCGATTAAGCATCAGGTTAATCTATTGGTTTATTAATTAAAGCTGTCGATATAGATGTATAATACATTGTACTCCCCTGAGCCTTTGTTGTTAAATTGGGAAAGAAATAGTTAGTGATCTACCCCAACAAGTATAACAACGAAATTACCCTCACCTGATCGATTTTCACTTATTAGAAGACCCTTTCTAATGTTCTATTCTGAGTTATTTCCCCTAAATCTTTATTTTTGTCTATAACCTTTTATTTTATTATGTCCAATTAAATTGTTTACTTCGAGAATTCAGTACTTATAAATGAAATCCCTTAATTATTTTAAAGGTCGATATTATAATTGCGCCGTTCGTACATTTCGCCGCTGCAGTTACTGAATTAAGAGAATTACTTGGTCCTAAAGGAAAGAAAATCGCTATTATATCTGAAATACAAACAATAGGGGGATTTAAAAATTTTGACGACATCCTATCCGTAAATAATCTTATTCATTTATTTATTTATTTTAAAATGTTTATATTTTAATATTTATTGTATAATGAAGGTAACTGACGGTATAATGATATCAAGACAAGAATTAGGAACTGATATACAACCAAAAAAAATTGTTGTTGCTCAGAAGAATATGATCGCTAGAGCGAATAAGGTATACACATATAAGTATAATATTGTTTAAAAAAATATATAATAAAATATAATTCGACAGGCAAATAAACCAATAAGCATAAACGCTCAAGTTTTAAGCAGCATGCGATTCAAGGATAGACCTCTTCGAGCCGAACTGCTTGACATATCCAATAGTATACTCGACGGTGCTGATTGCCTGGTGTTGTCTGCTGAAACTGCAATAGGCCTGTACCCAATCGAAGCGGTGACTACTCTTGCAAATGTGTGCAAAGAGGCTGAAGCTTGTTTGTGGACACGACAAATATTCTCTAACTTTGTTGATAGTGTAAGATTTAGTATTAAAAGTTAGTTCTCAGATTTCCCAATCAAAAACTTAAAACCATTCACCAATCTACATATATTTGAACAGACTCCAATGCCGTGCGATCAACTAACAGCGACAGCAATAGCGAGTGTTTTAGCTGCGCACCGGACTATGTCGGCTGCTATTATAGTCGTAACTACTTCGGGGCAATCAGCTGAAATTGTTGCTAAATATCGCCCTCGATGCCCAACAGTGGCAGTTACCAGATATTACCACGTTGCCAGACATTTGCATATGTATAAAGGAATTATACCACTCATATTTGAAGGTTATTATGCATGTTTGTGTTTTAGGAATAGTATAAGCTTTTTTAAACTAAGTAATTAGAATTACCAATAAGACAATACTAATTGCGCATTTATATGTTTATTAACTTAATGACCAGTTTTAAAAATTCGCGAGAGTCTCGTCATTATCACGATAACTATTAATAATAATAATAAAATCTATTAAATGAGCTCATTTCACGAATAATTAGTGTATCAATTTTTAAAAAACGTATTAGTCTCCACTTCATAAAAAAAGCTACGTAATATTTCCTTAAAATACATTTATCTTGCTTTGGCCTACAGATAGCCCTGATCCGGACTGGCAAGTGGATTTAGAACAGCGAGTTAACTTTGGTATCCGTTTTGCTATGGAGCAGGGTTTTGTTAGAGTTGGTGACCCCATTGTCATCGTCTCTGGCTGGAAACACGGTTCGGGTTTCACAAATACCATGAGAGTGTTTTATGCTACTCAAGATAATATTATTCTATAGACTTCTTTTTTAAATTTTGAACATTTTAATTTAATATGCTATTTATATTTAATAAAGTATTTTAGTTTACTTGTTGTGTTATTTCAAATTTGCGATGGAAATAAATTGCTTCATTTACTGAAAACCAAATTCCACGAGAAACGAATATCAAGGTGCGAAGTAAACTAAATTTGGAAGCTGGCTGTAAACCACTAAATTTAAGCTATTATTGAATTTATGGTTTCTGTAATATTACTCGCGTATTTTATAAGATTTAAATATAATAATTCAAAAGACAATCGATTTAATCAAAACAAATGACTATCTCATTAGTGCTATAAAGTTTTAAAATAGTTTGTGAATTATCTCAGACATCGATACTAAAGCTATTTCCGTAAGTCTTTGAAAAGATTTCAGCGGATGCAGTTACAAGTGCAGTGATTCAGACACAAGTATTGCCTGTAGAACCATGTCGAAGTAGAGAAATAACAAAGGTGCTCGACCCACTGGTCGGCCATCCGGACCGGAATCCACGATGACCTATACAAGGCAATTTGCAACCATTGTACGGACCTTAACTTTCCGTCTAAAATCGGATGTAAGTACTTTAACAGTAAAGCTCTCATAGATGTGAATCTATCCACTTCGACGCAATTAAACCTTAGCTTTAGTATGTCAAAGCCTTTTACTCATATTGAATTTGTTTTGTTTTTTTTTTTTAGACGATTCGAACCAATACACGTTTGAATGCAGAAAATAAAGTAAAACACTTTCGTTCTAAAACAAATGAGCTCTGTTCAAACACTGTCCAATAATTATTTATTGAAATGTAAAAAAAGTTCTATGTGAACGATAGTCAAATATTTGTTTTCGGGTGTTTGGTAAATCCGCTTATCTATGTCAGCCACCTAAAAAACGAGGTTACGTCTGCAAAGAAATAACAAGCAAAGGCGGAATAAAAATTCACAGGAGAGAGGTAGCAAATGGCAGTTTCGGAGGCATCAACTCGAGATGGGCGGCTAAATTGTAATGTTTACAAGTTAAATTAGGTGAGGGAGGAAGAAGTTATTCATAACGACGGAAGCTCACCTTTTTGTGGTGAGCTCTGAAGATTACGTAGCTACAATTTGTGTTCCCAGAAATTGTCTGTTTTCATTGTCATAACCGCGTTGGGTTCTTGAAGATGTAAGCATAACTCGATTTAAGTTTGGTGCGGCGCCGAATTTTTAAGTTCATTTCTTTCGAAGTAAATAAACTTCAAATAACTTCAGAAACTTCTTCCGGATTTTAAAATTGTTATCTGAATATATATTCTTCCTTTGTTATATACATTTATCTCTAGTACTAAACTAAAAAAATGTATAAGTGACTCATTCAAGGATTTTAAAATGTCATTGTTTATATGTATCTACATCTATATGTATATGCATCTGTATGATCCTTTAAAACCGGATATAATGCTAAGTAGAATGTTATGTACTCGTAAACTTTGCAGAGGCTCTCAAATTTATGAAAGTTCGTATTAAAAACATTTACGAAGCGAACAAATTTATTTCCAACTTCTCTTTGGTGCGCGATAAATCAGTCGCGCTTAAGATCTGCTTATAAAACTAACAAAGTAAACCGCGTATTTCAATTAAGGCGGTACAAGTTGATAGCAGCGGTAACGCCTTCACAAGGCATTAACCGCGAAATATATCTAAGAAATGGTTGAGAAAACCGTAATGAGAACATTAGTCTACCTTTTAGTCCGCGCTTGTGCTTTGAAAATTCACCTAGAATTTTCTTTTAGACGCCATTATGATCCTCAAAATATAACATTAATTTATTGCACGACGTTAACAAGAAGTCGTTTATTTATAAAAAATCATTATAATTAAGGGAAAATAATAGGGATGAAACAAAAGACATAATTTCATTGTAAGGAACGGAGAGTATTATATAGGTACTATATTCTCGAATCGTTAGTTAGCTGCTCACACCCGCCCTACGAAGATTTATAAGATACAAGCGGGATATTAATTAATAAATTTAAAGCGCTTTGCGTGGCAGCACGTCTCCGAGCGACCGGATAAAATGTCTTAACTATCTATAACATAAACGTATAAAGCTTCGATAATGACATTAACTATGAGAGCAGAAATAGAAGCTGAAATATGTTCTATTATATTTAGTTTCGTATATATAAAGCGGAATAAATCGATAGTCATTTACTGCATCGAATGCAAATAGAGCAAAACATCTGGAAAGCATATTTACATTATAAAAGCTATTCATGAAAAATGTTACCGCAAGCTACAAAGATTTACAACAAGACACCAATAAATAATCAAAAATCTAGGTAAATATTTTATTTGACAATTCCTTGGTTCGTGATAAAAATACGAAAATATTTACGCTGGTCATAAACCAGTGTAGATAAGACAGACCCTGAAACCGCTATTTCATACATCTCCCGAAATTTCGCAACAATTTCCCACTTTATTCGCTGTTTCATAAACTTTTGAGTTGCGAGAAAACGTATTTAATGACTATACATCAAATTTTAATAATATACTTACATACTGCAATTGTTTTTGATTTGAAGAATAGTGTAAACTTGATATTGTTAAAATAAGTCACTTTCTCATAAAAAAGCTTTTAAGATCCTAAATTATGTGAGCCTCTGTACAATTTAATGTTAGACAGGTGCTTTTCATGACAAAATGAACAGAGTGCTCGGTCTTTCTGCCTGTTCAGTCGAGCGAAGTGTCCTGATAGGGCACAACTCTCTACTACCAACCCACTTCAGTAAAATCCCTTTTGTCTCGGTTCCCTTTACGTCGAACCGAAAGGATACAAATTGCTAATTAAGATGAAATTTTTCAAACTAATCTAAAACACACATTATTTGGCAATAAATCGAATGCAGTTCTGATAAACTCATATTATAATAAATTTTAGTAAAATATCTAAAAAAAAAATTATTCATAATTTGCTAAACAGTATAATGCGATATTTCTAAACTGAAGCGCAATCAAACAAGGCAAAGAGCTCATTATTATGGTTACAGATTAAAAAAAACGTCCAATTAGTGTTTCAATGATGCCCACTCTAATTGTCTTGAACCAATCCATGCACTGTTTTATTTTTGATGAAATAATTATTACTTCATCACTGCACGATGCATTTTATAACCAATTTAAAACCCAAACAATTTTTAAAATTTCCCCTGAACAAAAATTCTGTTTTATTAAAAAAGATTACCCCAATATTAACAGAAGTAGAGCGGCTAATTTCATAGTCTGCAACAATTTAATCCAATTTGAATTCCGGGCGAATAATTGAAATTTCAGCTTAAACTGAAATCTCCTAAATTCTTTCCCTTGTTACCGATAACTACGATAAGTCTATGAGCAGAACGAGTAAAATCGATTAATGGTTTCTGTAATGAATATAAATTGGAAAAATTTACAATATTTAATTGACTTTATACGTTATTGACATTGGTACGGTGACTGAGGTTTCTTAACTTTGATGATGTTTGATTAATTTTAATTAACGAAATCTAAAAGAATCCTAATGTAATTAAAATTTGATTACTGAAAACGGAACTTCAATTTATAAAAACGCGCTGGCACGTATTTCCATTGCGATAAAAAAAAATATTTCGTTTATAGAATTATCTTTAAAAATTTATAATCTAAGTTTCAAAATGTTAGGATAAACAAAGGGCTTTAAATCTTAGAAATTACTGGAAACTTTTAGGCTCAAGGAATGAGAAGCGAATAGTTTCTGTTTTCCATCGTTTAAAACCGTAATTATAAAATACCATTTACAAATTTACGAGCTATACAAAAATATTGTTATTGTTAAGATTTGAACAAATGAAATAATGAAATAATCTAGGTGTTAGTAGTTTAATAAAACACATTAAAAAAGACAGCAGCAAAAATAGGTTCAAGCATGATTCGTCGGAATTATAACACCGCCCATTTTATCGGTCAATCTAAAACTAGATTGAAAAGCGATTTGTTTTTAGGTCGGATAGCGATGCCCGTTGTGCAATCCGGTGGATTGTGGACAAATTCAATTTTCTCCGCGATAACAGAAACAATAACCTACATGAAAGGAGTTTTCGCTGTTGCTTCTAAAGAATTCGGCCCAATACAATGGGGGACGAATTTAATACTAATCTAGCTACTAAGGAAAGAAAAACATCGTATGTAAATCTATAACGCACTGTTTAAACCTTTCCCTTGATTACATATGTTTAGAATTTTAATCGGTGTATATACGATTTATATATACATTATTGTACAATAAAACATACAATATTGAACACTGCCGATTTTTCCGAACGCATAAAAGGGGCGAAACGATTAGCACCAATGTAGAGGTATAGTCCTTCCGCGCTTCCGAAGTTATGTTGTTCGACGGAATACGATTTAGAGCGGATATGAAAAGGATTCACTTACGAGGCATTTGTTGGAATTATTAAAACCGTGCAATCTTTATGTTTAAATAAAACGATAAATATTAAAGATACGTTTGCTTGATATAAAAATTCTAATAATTATAGATAAAAGTAAAAATTTCTGGACAACGAGGTCCGGCAAAGCTCTTAGTAACTTTTAATTACTTTAAGTCTGCGACCCTGAACGCAATACTGTATGTTACTCTCTTATTAAACTTATCTTTAATATTTTATATAAATGTTATATTATAAATATTAATTTTTTTTTTTCAAAAATCAGTAAACATTAATATGACATTAACGTTCCTTAAGACATTAATGAAATCTTAAAACATTCTAGCGACATTTAAAACGCATAAAAATTACACTGAAAGCAAACATAACATACCATAAAGCTACCTTTTCGTATCAAAGCTACAAGTTTACTGAAGAAACATCACCGATGTAGAAATGTGGTAATATTAGAAACAAAATTATCTCCTTTTATTATTTCTTGCTTTTAGACGAAGGGGCGACGACGAAGGAAAGAAAAATTATAATGACGTCGCTCGCGATGGTTTTACAGAATTATTTTAGCTGACTACGGTATTTTTTTCACTCTGCCTTCCGAAATTTCAATTTAATTTTATAAATCGTTAAAAACAACTTTAAACTTTATTCAACTGTATTTTTTAATTGTTGTTTTAATAGAGTTCTTTATTTAAATAAATATATTTATCAACATCAAAAATATTTAGGTGATTTAAAGAAACAGCTTAAATAATTTTAAACTTGCATTATTTCGTGCAAAAAGGTGAAACCTCCCGATTAAAGCTTCTTTTTTTTGTTTAAGTAGAACTTTACAAGTCAAGTTTCCGTGCCCTTACTAGGAGCTACCTACCTCTTCTTCTTCCATCATGAATATATGGAAATGTGAAGCACGCACGTCCTTGTATGTGACTACCAAAAAACCCTTTTGAAGCCTGGCGTAATGTTTATTTTCTTTTATTTACAAGTAATGAATCCAATCCGCGTAGAACTAACAACTAACGCCTTTTCTATATTATTCAACTCAATGGTTTAAGTAAATAAATATTGTCAGTGATTTTGTTCCAGAAGCCATTACATAATAATATACGTAAAAACCAATAACACGGCCTAAGCTGTAATGATATTCAAATAAATTTTTATATAAGTCAACATATAAATAATATTTCAACTTTCATCGCATTTACGTATCGAAGCTTGCTCTCGGGGGACTGACTATCCATGATATCCTTAAATTTCCGTTGAAAACAAAGAATCCTGGGATATAGGTTCGTGAGAATGGCGAATGAAAATTTACATCCTAATTTCCCATGTGACTTTTGGAGCAGATATCTACATTATTCGTCAATGAACATAGTGTATATAATAAAGTGTATATAAATGTATAATAAATAGTATTTGGCTACATTACACTTGAACATAGGTACATAACTTGCATGAGAAAGTTGTATGAAATCATGTCATGTTTATAATGTTGGTATACTGTAGACAAAAGGGTATTTAAGCCTACACGCAATGACTGAGTCTCTTTGGAAATTGATATCAATAGAAAAATTACTGTCTGTCAAACAAAACATTATATGTAGATGTTAACGCTTTGGATTCTATTCGCACTAATTACGGATTACATCGTTGATTTATACAAAAATCATGAATGAAACTAAAAACGTTATAAAATTTTGTAAAAAAACACTTTTTACATGGTTGGTAAGTGGTGGTAAGTGGTTGGTTCTTCCAACGTCGTAGCACACATGTATTTATCATCTATGGATTCTTCAACGGCCATCAATATAATCAACAATTATATTTTATTTCTGCATCGAGGATTAGTTATTTTCTCCACAGCTTATTCTGCTATTATCGTGTCCGAATAAGGATACAATACATCTATTATTATTCTTCATACAAGGATTTTATTTACGGGATATAGGTCACGTCCGATTGAGGACACATCTTCACACATTCTGTCATCTTCATACAGGTTGTTTCTTTTGTTCTCTCTTTTCTAGATCGGTAGGGCCCATAACCTGATCACTAGATCAACCGCTCGTTCCCCTTTTAGCTTAGAAGATTTTGCAATGGCTTCTGTTGGACCTTGTCGAAGGGTTTCGTCTCCTTCTTCTAAGACAAAGGTGGTGGGGCTGTAGGTTGGAAGGGAGGCCCCAGTTCGTCGACGATTTACTCAAAATGAGTAATCCATTTTATAGAAAGGCTGACATTAAATTGAGTTCCTTCTCGTATTCATTCCTAATCGTTTCGTGTAAAATTCGTGCGGTTCGTACTACTACTCGTATTCGTTATACATTAAATTCGCGTGGCCCATATGTTATAAATCGCGAGTGATAGTGTGTTCGAGATCATCCGCGGGACGGCGTGTACGAGGCGGCGGTACAGAGCTAAGTTGCATGTTCAATTACTTATTTGTATTATGAGTTTTGATTTATAAATTTTCTCCTTGTGCGTACATTTTCAGGTGATCACTAACTGTATTTTCTGTGTCTCTTTCTATGAATTCTTACTATAACATTTAATTCTATAAATTACACAACGTAGCGGTCCATATTTAATTAGACAATCACAACGTAGAGGTTCTGCCACTCTAAACTAGACGATCACGATCATAAATCATTGGCCAATATTAGTTAAATAAGTATTATATTATTAAGGGATGAATTTCCATATAAGCGGGAGGAAAATTCAAAGGGGTAGAGGGTTGCTAGGTAGGTACATGACCATCTTCACCTGTTCATTCGAGTTGAACACGGGGACGAGTGTCACAATAGAAATTTGAATCGCCCACCTACACACACGGGCTTTTATGGTATAATGGTGACGACTAAAGTTGGTTTATGCATCACATTTAATGTAACAACATGCGAATTGTAGTGTTAAAAAAGATTGTTTATTTGTTACAAATTTAATTTACAAAGTTGTGCTCGTAAATGTACAAAGAAGAATAGATAAACAAAAAACGGACTGCTCTCAAAGTAAAACACAGATAGTGAACAAGTTATATGAATCCATTTCGTTTTGAAATGAAATTGGAATATAAAACTTGATTTCTAATTCCATTTCAGGGAGCTAAGCGTATCTAGGTCGGCGTGAAATGTTGAGGGTCGTCATTGTGACAATGCATATTACACAGTGGTTACAATAAATGTCAAATTAATAACATATATGTATATAAAATACATATATATGTCCAATAATATGTATATAAAAATATTTTTAAAAAATAAAATAAAAAATATATAGCTACCTATACAACATTAAATACGGTAAAAAAAAATATATAATCCTTCTAGTAAGCCAACAGTAAGTCAGGCTCAAACACTTAACCACGCATTTCCATCGCTCATATAATCAATAATTCTGTAATAAGCCTTTTTAATTAGCGTCTGCTTTACAATCTTTTTCAGAGAAGGAGTGGGCAGACTTGTTAAGTCATTGGGCAATTTGTTATACATTCTGATCCCCACTCCTATAAACGATTTACGGGTTTTTGACAAACGAAAATAAGGTACTGCCAATTTGTCACTGCTTCTCGTATTTCGTGATTTCATATCAGAATTCGACAACGATGAAATGTGAGGCCCCCACTGAAGCTTAGAGTCCAAGGTGATTCCCAGAAATATGGTATCATCTACGACTGCAAGGTCCTGTCCGTTGAGCTTAATTTCGGTACCTCCTCTCTGTACATTTGGAAGAGAAAATCTAATACATTTGGTCTTCTTCGCATTGAGTACCAGGTTGTTAACCGTGAACCAGTTGTGTACCTCTGAAAGCGCAGTATTCACATCGTCAAAAGTATTCTTCTTCCGATTAATTTTAAAAAATCGGGAAGTATCATCAGCGAATAAAACAATATCCAGAAGTCCACGAACTAGGTACGGTAAATCGTTTATATAAACCAAAAACAAGAAAGGACCAAGGATTGAACCCTGTGGGACACCCATTTTAACCCTAGAGCCAGAAGATGTGGTACAATTTACAGCCACACTTTGCGTCCTATCGCTTAAATATGAATTGAGAAGCCCTAACGCATTATCTTTAATGCCATAGTGGCTTAATTTCCGAATAAGAGTCTCATGATCGACGCAATCAAACGCCTTGGATAGATCACAGAAGATGCCAACAGCATCATGCGAGTCCTCCCAGGCATCAAATATATGTTTAATCAGAGCTACCCCTGCATCGGTCGTCGATCTACCTTTAGTAAACCCAAATTGTCGATCAT
>JAPWLS010002269.1:0-93335 GCA_028551675.1 Tineola bisselliella | reverse complement strand
TAACAGTATTATTGCAAATTCGTGCAGAGGACGCGTGGTATCTCGTAGATCAATTAGCGGCGGACGAACAGGGCGCGGTGGATGTTCCAGAGACCAATACATCCCTTACTGTCTATCAATGAAAACCAGGAAAAAATGTTATTATTTTGAGTACTTTGCACCCAAACGTGAGCATAGGTATTGATCAAAAAAGCTGCCCGAAACAGATAAATTTTATAATGAAACGAAATTTTGGTGTGGACATCATAGATCAATTGGCACGAAAGTACATCGTAGGAGCTGGAAGTCGGAGATGGCCTGTTCATGTTTTTTACAATATGCTTGATTTAGCAGCTATAAACTCATGGATTCTGTACCGAAAAGTCACAGGAATAAATATTTCTTGGCATGATTTTATCCTTCAACTACGAACGACCTGTGTGAAAAAAGAACTACTTCAGCTATGACTCAAAGACAAGAAAGTAATTCTGAAACAAGTGAACAATGTACTACAAACAATAAGAGGCGGCAATATCAGGTCAATCGTAATTGTAAAAAAAAAAATAGAACGGATAAAAACTGCACAATCTGTAAAAAAGCTGTTTGTGGAAAATGTATAAAATATTTTTAAAAAAACTATTATTTGTTACAAATGCTACTCAGTTTAAATGCTAGAATGGTTAATTATTATTAAAAAATAAAGTGATATTATTTTTTCATTCATTTTAAAACGAAATACGCAATAATTTTATGAATATTCTGATTAAATCTCTAGTACCGTCAAATTGGCGGCTGCGGTCTTTAAAGGTATAGTATGCAGCAACTTTGAGTCTTAAATGTTTTAATTAAGAAGGCGGGCATAATAATATTGAGTACATAACTTCATGGATACGTTCTCTCGAGCAACTGGTTCGGTTAATAGCTCCAGGAATAAGTTGCGAACTCAACACGTACGAGTGGGGCGGTTGCATCTTTTATTTGCTAGTTTTTATATCCGTCTGTCTCCATCCGGCGCGTTTAATATTATCTCTCGTACCTGCATCCCCCGCATATGAATGTGATATAAAAAAACGTACGGCTTTCTAAAGTTTTTTTTTACCCACAAAACAGAACCAGGGTTAAATTACTGTGCCCTCATATTATATAAAAATAGATTTATTCTTTAATAAACGAGGTACAAAAAAATACAATATTGAAATTAAGTATTAACATCTTGTGCTTGAAATGTGGTTAGTTAATTTTCGACTTCGGAACGTACCAAATCTTGACTTATTGTAACTCATAGACATGATACGTTGATTACGAACAACGGTAAAATTTAATAACGGTATGCTAAACTTAGGGTCATTCTTGTAATAAAAATCTCACTACACAACTAGGCTCACAACACGATTTCGTATCACCGTATGTAAGTACAATAAAAAAACATCAACATATGTGTGATGAAATATTATTGATCATATTTGAACGGGTGTATGTTCAGTCCGGTAGCAATAAAGTGATCGATAAAATATTTTATTACAAGTCAATTATGTGTTTTATTTTGTCTAAACAAAGTTAACGGATATAATGATTCTATGAATGATCCCGGAGATAGTCCATTCATTTCATCCTATTCACAATCTCAGACGCATTGAACAATTGCTTATTCAACTTTGATTTGTATTGTTAAAGTATATATATGCATACAATACAAATTAACATAGCAAAACTTGATTGAAAGTATTTATTTATGTTAAATGCAATTAATAGGAATTGTGCTGTTGTCGGCGTAATTAACAATACAAATAAAACGCTAATATCCGCAATATTTACTTCTTTGTTGTATGTTTTATTTTGAAACCATTTGCTTGTTTCGTAACACTAGCTTAGTTTGCTTATTGCGAAATAGTGAAAAAGATTTAATGGGATGACCTCGTGCGCGAAATATTTCTAACCTTCTTCGACATTGGCGTGCTGTCAGTTTACTTGTTTGGTATGGCTGGTCGGGAGTCGTTGCACTCGATGTTCCTTGTTGCAAGTCAAGGGCGCTGCGAGGTGCGTCGCGTGCGCATCTTCACACGCAATCTTCTCCACAGTCCTCACGCTGATTGTGGGAATGAGAAACTTGAAAGAACGCCGTTCACGCACTCTTCCTGCGATAGCATACGTATTAAATCAAAGGAATTCTATAATTTTGGGTTAAATGCAATCGTTTACGAACGCTTATATATGCATTAATAATATTATGAAAGTTTGACATTATTGCCCTTCCGTTGAATGACCTATTATCGTTTCCTCTCGAATAGCTAGCCACGCAATTTAGTATGGTATAATATTTAAACATTTTATATTATTTAATAGTAATTAAAATCTCTTTTGTTCTCAGGATCAATATGATAACTTAGCCGGCCACACCCAAAAAGGAATCGAATTTCTAGACAAATACGGCAATTTCGTGAAGGAGCGCTGCACCATAGAATTGGAATATGCAGGAAAGTTAAGGTAATATCAAACACATACTTATAATCTAATCTTTAACAATTTCCGATGCGTCCACTTTTAATAGGAAACGAATATTTAAAGAATTATTCATTGCATGTTTGCGAAATCGTTAACACATTAGTAGGTATGTTATGATATCATTAATTCGATGTAGTGTTAGTTTGTATTTAGATGCCGTAAAACCTAATTAATAAATAGTGCCGGCCTATTAAATCATTGTAATGTGTGAGTAGTATACGTAATGTTGTGATTCAGTATGATATCAGCATATCTATTTATATATTAAGCAGAGTTAGGCCTTTGAGATCGTTATCGCCACGGCTGAGATGTCTGGCCCAGACTTGAAGTCGGTACCGGTTCTGCCTACACACGTAGAAGAAGGTAGCCGCCATTTTTATGCGCTGGATTTTGACAATACTTTTTGATAAAATTTGTTTTCTTATGATTTATTAACGCGACGATAATATTGTTTGTAAATGATGCATAATGCGTTCTTATCGAAAGTTTAATTTGTGATTTGTGAAGTCATCCATTATAGAAAGACTAGCTGCCATGTGTTGGGGACACCGGTTTTGAAAGCTAACTCTAAACTTTCACTAGCAACTGATGAATGTTAATCTTATTAAATTCACTAACGGCGTAAGTTATAAATAAATATATCGAATTACACCATAGGTTATTATGTAACACACGAAATGTCTAAACACTCTGATATAAGTTTACATTTAATGGAATTTTATAAATAGCTTCGTGCTAAAAGAAAACTAGCTATTGAATTTAAAAAAAAGTGTTTTATTCATTAGTAAGAACTGCTGAGACTAGAGTGGGTATAGACGTTCGAATCATCCGAAAATCTTCATCGGTAGCTTAGTATAGACATTCTTAAGAATTAATACTAGTTTTTAAGATAATCTACTTTTCATTATAAAATAAATTAGTCTGGTTAGCGACTAGTCAAGCCATTTATTAACATTATTCACACAGTAACACTACTAACCTGTCAAACTAAGTGTCAGAAGCTAGCATCTTATTATGATGACCAAATAAATATAAAGTGATATTGATACAAATTAATAATAATCTGCGATAAAAATTGAAATAAAAGAAAATAGCGTCAAATTATCTTTTGCATAGTATACTTATAGTAAGCACCTGACAGGTTTTTCAATTTGCCGCCGTTTTCTTATGATACGAGCACAGATATATCATTTTTCCTGCACGTTCATTTTAGTTATGTGGACACGAACCACTTGTCAAACTCTATTACTAAGTTAATCTTTTAAATACTAATTGTCTTATTACTAATAACACGTTTTAAGATTACGTAACAATATACCGGTCCGTTATATGTAAGATATCTGGTGGGTTTATTGCAAGCAGGCCACTTGTGTCGTTTGGGTCACTTACATAATTTCCTAGTTATGATAACGTGCAACTACTGGCCTACATATTTTTATATTTACCAACTGTTTATGTTCGCATTTCAGGAGGCTCGTGAAAAATTATCAACCTAAAAGAAAAGAAGAGGACGAATACCAGTAAGTAATCTGTATATACTTTCACGTCACTGGAGTAGGTAGTAGTACACACTGCTTTTCACGGTCCTTCCGCTTTCGCGTCTCGCATATTATTATTTGTTCTATGATCGTGGGCACTACTGATCGACACGTTTTGAGTACATTACCCATTTGAAGAACTTTATTCTGGGTCTTCTTTTCTTAAATTATTGCTTACTTCTCTCTTATGTTTCATAGGTTAGCCAGTTTATTTTAATACGTAGTCTGTTTATACAGTTAGAGATAAAACAATAATAATAATAATAAAGAAGTTAATAGACCTCCCAACTGGCATAAATCCAGAATCATAGAATCAAACCAAATCGATTCTCCATCGAAAATGAACCGTGTACCTAAATGATATCTACGTGTATTATCGTAATTTGGGTATGATTCAATGAGAACCAGTTGCTGTATAGCATTTGCTTTTAATTGGAATGCATTGATTGGCAACAGATGCAAATGCGTGTTTCAAAATTATATCCAACTCAAGATATAGTTTTTTTAGCACTTTTTGTTGTATAATTTAAAGACCTGTTTTGCAGTTTGTGGTTCTGCGAATAAAGGGCATGGGTATAAAATTATTATTTGCGTTTTTAAGCGCATATCATATTATTATTTCTTTAGTTACTTCATATGAAATATACTTTGTAATACAAACAAAAGTAAAGTGTTTATGACAAATAAAGCTAGATTAGCTCGAAGTAGATAAGACATTTGCTGATATTATTATTTATTATTATGACACTCGCTTGTCTTTGTATCGCACCTATATAATTTTATTACTTTGACGAATTTCACCCTTCAGACAGGGATAGATAGAGATTCACCGACTAAATGTCGACTTTAGTGTTCAGAGTGTCTTCTTACACCAATTAACCCAACGCCTTCTAAGGAATTTTGAAGATAATTTGGGTAGGTGTATCAGGGTTAGCATCTTTTATAACATATATTTTATTTGAGTTGGTTGGTTGCCTATGCGTAAATGTAGCTAAGACCTAGGTAAGGCGCATCGTCTTAATCTTGAAAGTCAATGGTGATAAAATTAACGCAGAATATATAGCGCATGCAATCGTTTCGTATGTACTGTGCATTATAAACAAGAATTGAAGTAATTAACGAAATTAAAAGTTTTATGCGGTTATTTATCGCATTTATGTTGATTTTAATCCGACGTTTTATTAAAGAGTTAAAACGTGTTTCCGCAAAACCTAAAAGGCTCTGAAGACGATCTATTGGAATTTTTAATTAAAACACAATTAACTTATCAATGATATGTATTATTGAAGAAATTGTCAATGAAATCAATATATGCGATGGATCGCCTTTTATTTCATAAGTACATTTCCAATATATTGCCACTTTCCCAATTATAGATTCTCATCATGCAAAGCGTTCAGACAACTTTTACAAGAAGTGGGCGACTTCGCGGGTCAGCGGGAAGTTGTCGCGGAAAATTTGCAATCACATGTAGTGAGAGATCTACATTTTCTTGCAAAAGAACTCAGAGATGAACGAAAGGTATATTCATTTAATTATTAAACAAATTAAAATGTGTTAGGTTAGGTTGTAATTAATAACAATGGAATGGAGAACATTTTACAATGATTAAAATTGAATATCGAATACAGCAAGCATACCACAAAAGGCTTTACAATCATTGCACTAAAGAATCTAGTGCGGAATTCATATCTAGATGTAACGGTACACACATCTTTATCGTTCTCAACTATAATATACAGAAATGCATTTCCTTATGTGCTATCATTTCCTATTATTTTGCTGTGTAGGTATATTATTTCATTTTACATTATATTAAACCGGTTTATAAAATGTATTTATAAGTAACATTCCCCTACGTTTGTAACAAATATTTAGAATTTTAAATACAATAATAAACTAAGAAAGATTATATTTAATATATCTTTTATTCAAATACACTAGAGGTGACATCGAGAAAAATGCTGTGTTTAGACCAGTGGACTGATGCGCTTTATTGTCACTAGCACTCTCATGATATAATGTTATGTGTTTGTGTTCAAATTACATTGATTTATGGTACGTTGTGTACACATTTCTGCTCAGCTTTCATATAGCTTCTGTATGTTTAACTGGATGGCTCTTCATCTATTTTTAGACTTATTTTTGTAACAGTTCAGTCTGAAGTGTTATAGGATTTATTAATAAGTTAAACCGCCTATACAAAACTAGACATTACGTCGTAGATGCGTATTATAATTTCTAAAATTCATTCATTGCATAAATTTCTTCAGCTGTTTCTCCACGAGGGTTCAAGACACATGGCTGAGTTGAGCTCGGCAATAAACGCACTCGATAGAGCGAGAAGAGCGTACGAAAGGGCTGCGAGAGAGTCTGAGAGAGCACTTAACACCTATAAGAGAGCAGACGCTGACATTAATCTTAGGTAAATTCGCCATAGAGTTATAAAAATTATTTGTGTTTTTACTATATGTTAAATATTATTTGATAACATTTTTTATTATCAACAGTCGAGCCGAGGTGGAGAGGCAAAAAGCTAATATGAAGTCAAGAAATCAAGCCGCCGAAGACGCTAAACAGGAATATGTTGAACAATTGAGAAAAACAAATGACGCACAGCATATGCACTACGAGTATAAATTGCCCGGCGTATTTAAACAATTACAAGTAGGTTTTTGTTGTGGCTGTGTAGTCCAAGAAAATTAGGGGTTTCACCTCGGAATAAGAGATAGTCGGCTATAAACTTGTATAAACCTTTATTTTGACACCCTAAAACTTGTCTCAAAACCTACTTATCGTAGGGTGTCCGCGTCTACAGATATTCTAAGGTCAAAAAATAATCGATTTTTTACATATTTATTGCAAATATCTCGTTTTATGCTATTTGCATGTATTATGAATATTGTAGAGGATTAAGTTGATATGAATACTTTAAATAGCGCGCGCTATCTCGAAAATGGTTCAAGATATAAAAAAAATGTTTAAAGGAAAGTTGTAGAGAATTTAATGAGACTCATTCCGAGATTCTTGCCCTTATTTGACTAATATTGTTGGGACTACTGAGCGATTCGAAGTTCAACGTGGCTCAAAAACAATGTTATCCATAATTTCATTGTTATAATTTATTAGTAGACCATAAATAGCTATAAAGACCACAGAATGTTATTGATGTGTTCTAAATTTAAATGCAATCCACTTATGACAGCTCTTATTTTGTACAATGGTGTTTACTGTTTATTGGCCTTGGTAAATTCATATGAAGTTCGCCTTATTTACCCCTATAATACTATTCTAAAATTACCAATAACACATATCAAAAATTTATTGACTCACAACTGATTTCTGTATGAAACCACAACGAACCCAGCTATCGATGACCTAATGCAATAAACAATCGAAATGCGACGACTTTACTACTAACTTTCAGCCTGCTTTATGTATCCTTAATAATATAAGCTACTTGTGTTTTTCTTTCTTTTGACATATATATGTATTATTACAAGTGGAGTTAGAGCCGTTAACAATTTGTTAATTGAATAGCTCATTAAGATTATGTATTGGATTCTAAATATGTATACAGTAATTAGTGAGGTTATCTAAATGTACGTGACCTTTGTAAATGATGTTTTACGGAAATATTGCCTCTCAAAACTTAACTGCATAGCTGGCACCGTTCCAACTGGGTCGCGATGAAAACTAAGCCATTTTCTCTATTTCCATCCCGAATTATACAACCCGGATTGTTTATTTA
This sequence comes from Tineola bisselliella, assembly GCA_028551675.1. Lineage (NCBI taxonomy): Eukaryota > Metazoa > Arthropoda > Insecta > Lepidoptera > Tineidae > Tineola > Tineola bisselliella. The sequence continues at coordinate 85,565 of JAPWLS010002269.1, read as the reverse complement.
AAGCTGCAGATATTATGCTCTGATTTTGTTTCGTCAATAATAAAATTGTATTTTTATTTCAGGACTTAGACGAGAAACGTATAAAACATATTAAAAATTTCATGTTAAGTTCGGTTGATGTCGAAAGAAAGGTGTTGCCTATTATTATGCAATGTTTAGATGGTATGGAGCAAGCGGCGAATAATATTAATGAAAAAAATGTGAGTAATTTCACTCTTATTATCCAGAGTACATTGTTATATGTTAGGTTTAAACGAGGTTTTTTTTGCCACGAACACGTTGGTATATTATATAGCAAATAAACGCGACAGTAAGCCGCGTAAAGTCTTTTAAATTGTTATACTTATCGTTTTTTTTAATTATTATTATTAAATATGTAAAAATATTTTCAGGACACACAATTAGTAATAGAAAGATATAAGTCTGGCTTCCTGCCGCCCGATGATTATCAATTAGAAGAACAGAAATCGGGTTTAGACGCACCAGACTCAGCCGCCCCGACGCACCACCATCACCTCACAGCGAGGGGCACAGTCTCCGGCCACGGGACGAAGAAGCGAGTTGGATTATTGTCCATATTCAGCTCAAATAAGGTAAGCTCCATCTAAACGTATTGTAATAATGCTGATTTATAATAAATTCAATTTTTATATTTTCAATATTATGTGTAATTGCAGTAAGCATGCATGTATGGTCAATATTTATATATTATTATTAAATTTTTGTTTCAAATATTTAAGTACCATTTTTATTATTCATATTTATTCAGTTGGGAATTCAATTAATACCGGTGAATGGTTATAAATCGCAGCTGTATTATTATTTATTTTATTTACTAATTTAGTTTTTGTTATCATTCCCCTTTTCCGATTCCCACATATATTGGTATAATGCCGATTGTTGGCAACATTGATAATGTGTGCTGATTGGTGATCGGTGGTGCGTGCGATTTGGATAAATGTAAGTTGATTCCAATGATGTGCGGCCTTAAATGCATGTCCTCACTACGATACTAATTGTAATAATTATGCACAAGGAAAGGAAATATTTTCCCTCATATTTTTTTTAATTCTTTGAATTAATTTTATTAATATATATAAAAATATTTTAAGTGTCTCTGTATGCACACAACTTATATGTGTTTTTTTTTCTTTATCGTTATAGTCATATGCAGGAAACTTCAATTGCCTATTAATGTAATTTTGGTTTTAATATTAATGTATGTAAATTGTAATTTATATACTTTATATATATAGAGTTTTTTGGTGTTTCTTGCATATGACAGCAAGCTTAACTGTGTTTCGGTGTTGTACTTTCTTTAAATTTATTTTCTTGACCGTTGACCGTTGTTGACTTTTATCGGTTGGCGTCATCCTGCAGCGAATTGTCGAGGCGTGTAACACACTCAAGGTCAGTGTTCTGCTCAATGTCTCAAAGCACCACTACTCTTAGCTTTGTGTTCTCGCTTTTGTGTTTACGTTCGTGTTTTATTTTAGTACTCATTAGTATAGAGATGTTTGAATAATATACTATTAGAATTATTAATACTTTTCGTTTATAATGCCACTTTTGAAGGTAAGTTTCATTGTATTTGCCCATGTCGGTTGGGCATGGCGTATCAGGATGTGTGTGTCATATTTTTTCTCTTGTTATTATGTTAGCAAACATATTAGTAACGAAAGTGTTTGTAACAATTCTGAGATCCGATCATAGATGGCGCTATTTAAAAATGCAACACAATCTGCTAATCGAATATACAAATTCACAAAGTATATTAAGACACAAAGTTAAATCGTCATCGTGACAATTGATCTCTGTATATTGATTTTTTTAAAATTACTTCTTTTATTTTACAATTTTCTCACTATTGTTTGTTAACTTAATAATAAGACTACAAAGTGGTAATTAGGATTACTACCCGCTCTGGGCGGTGTATGATAAAATAGGTGAATGTTTTTGGTGATGGTTGGATATCAGTTAACTTCATTATGTTCATTTGTATTGGGGTGGTATATAGAAATGTAGTTTTCATATAGGGACTTCAATTTTTAGTTTGAAAAATGAAAATTGTTTGTGTTTATTTTGAATCGTATGATTTTTCACTCGTAGATAGAGAATTAAATCTGAATATTTTTTTTTATTTGGTTGATGGGGGTTGTTGTTTTCAAGAACAGTTATTGATTTTTCGATTTAGCTAATAATTATTTTCTATTTAATTTTAAATGTATATTCCAGAATAATATATCTACTGACGGAAAGGAGGATTATTCAGATTTACCACCGAACCAAAAACGGAAACGATTGGCTGCTAAAGTTCAAGAATTAAGTAAACAGGTGAAAATTCTATTATATTTTTCATCTTATTTTGGCTTGGGACTCATTCATGAATGTTTTCTACCAGTTTGGAGAAAAACTAAGACATAACTGAATTAATGTTCTTCTTTTAGGTTGCACAAGAACAAGCGGCAATGGATGGTTTAATGAAAATGAAAGGCGTATACGAAGCTAACCCTACTTTAGGAGATCCTATGACTGTTGAAGGTAGATAAAAAAGTCATACATGTAATAAGAAATATAAAATCATCAGAAATAAAAGATAAGCCGAAGTATGCTGCACCTTATCTCAATATGTATTTATTTATTAATCGACAGGACAATTAAATGAATGTTGTGACAAATTAAAGAAACTGCGAGCTCAGTTAAATAAATTTGAGGAATTATTAAATGAAGCCGACACGGTGTCCAATGGGCAGACTCCTGCGCCGGCGTTAGCGACAGCACGAACAAATGGACAACATAATAATCAGGCTACAAGGTACAGTATTAATAGCTATAAATACATATATGCATACATACAACACCAACATAATCAGTAAAAGGACAGCACAAACATCATATAACATATATATATACTAGCTGTTGCCCGCAACTACGTCTGCGTAATAATGAATGAAATAAATCTAATAAGATTTATACAAACTTTCATCCCCTTGGGGGCAGAATTGATCAAAATCCTTTCTTAGCGGATGCCTACGTCATAACATCTACCTGCATCCCAAATTTCAGCCCGATCCGTCCATATAGATCACTATGTCAGTCAGTCACCTTTGAGTTTTATATATATAGATATATAAATAGTTATTTTTTTTCTTCAGTATTGGGTCAAACAATAGTGAATCTCTATCGCGGTCTGCGTCAGAATCTTCAGTGAGTACGGGAGCTGGCGCCGGCAATACGAACACAACTCATCCTGCGGGAAGAACGGCGGGAGGGTCACCGGAGTCTGGATTGGGAGCCGATCATGAGCACACAAATGGAGATCATGATCAGGATCAGGATCAAGAGTCAGATTTTGATTATTATTACGAGCCTAGTCTACAGCCTTTAGGATATTGTAAAGCATTGTATGCGTTTGAAGGTTGGTGTTTTTTTACATATACCCTACAGTTTTTTCTCTCTTCTTTTTTGCTTTATATCGTTATCAACAGAGTGTAAACTAAACGTTTTTTCGTCGTTTTAATATTATGTGTAATATAATAATTCCAGCGAACGGCACTGGTTCCATGATGCGCATGGAGTGTGGTGAGCGTCTGCTAGTGTTGGAGACGGATGCGGGCGACGGGTGGACGCGGGTGAGGAGGCACCACACAAAGGAGGAGGGCTTTGTGCCGACCACTTACATCGCAACCACGCTTTATGCAGACGTGCATTAGCAACTGGTAATTATTATTATTGATATCGAGTAACTTTGTATAGGAATTTAAACACTGGATAGGCGAGTGTACACTTTTTAAATAGCTACAAATTTTGCCACTGTTTAAAAAGTTTTTTTAAAAATATATCTTTTGTTTCAGATATGTGTGAATGCTCCGGACAATGTGTTTAATATGTGTAGTGCAATGTGGACGCGTCGTTATTAAGTTGCATTCGTGGCCTATCATAGTTATAGCTTCGGATATTTTTGTTATAATTTATTGTAACACATGAGATAAGAAGAAAAAATAGAATTTATTTTTTATAATGTCCTTTCTAATTCCAACGTTAATTAGACGTGGAGGCCTTGGCGTCGGGTACCATGAGAAAGGTCTCGTTAAATATAACATATTAATTAAGGCCGTCACATAATATATGATATTAATTGTAGAAAGGATTTTACGATATATTTTATAGTAATCTTTGAATGACCCATTATAAAGAACTTTCATATTACGGAATGTAGACTCGAGAATAAACAATTCAAACACAGCTTTTAAGTTCAAATCTGGGGGGCTACTCAGGCATATCCGAAGTTTCGTGATACGGCCGTCACTCATATAGTTTATGTGAATTTTGACACATAAGCCCGTAAAAAGTCCTGTCATGTCCGTAAAATAAGCATTGTGCGGCCTATCCGTCGTGACGTCGCTGTCAAATCCGTAATTTCGTGAATGATTACGTAAGTGTTCCTGAGTAGGAAACGTCCGTATTTTCGTCCGAAGTGCGCCTGAGTAGCCCCCCTGACAATGAATCGGTAATTTAACGCTCTTGATTACTTTGGAGTTAACGGTTATAAAATATACCGTAATACGTCTTTCTATAATTAATATTACTATACCGGATGATTTTTCCTAAAGTCAGTCAATGAGGGTATATCTAACCTATAGGTGAATGAGAAAAACCTTTAAAGGAATTATGTTTTCGATTTTAGAGCTGGGACAAAACTATATAAAGTGAACTAACTCAATTTTGAAAAATACATCAGGTTTTTTTTAAATTATGCCAAAAGATAAACTTTTAAAAATAATATTGTTTAATATCCATCTTATCTTCTTTAAAATCGATATCACAATGCCTTTGAAGTCTTAAGATTGCCCCTAACCTATTTGGAAGAATGTATCCGTGTGCATTGCTTCTGTGATGGGCTTTACAGACACCGAAATGTCTCTGTGGTAAGTAGGGCTTAGTTTGAAACTGATCTTTTAGAATCATAATAACATTCCATCATTTATTTATTATTATAATAGGCTTTAAAAGGAAGCTTAGATATAAATGTGTCCAGATCTTCATTGTGCCAGCTTTGTGTCGTTCTTAAGCGTAAGTTTCACTCGGTACTTATCTTAATAAACATGAAATGAATGAAATTATTAGCCCAATGTATTTGTAATGTAAAATATGTACCTAAAAACTTTAAAAATTTATCACAAATGTTAATTCTAAGTATTTTTAATGTACCTATTTTGATTTATTAATGTAATAAAAGGTTGTTAATATATGTATTCAGAAAGAATTATAGTGAAAAATGAATTAGATATTTTATAAATGTACAAATAAACAAGGCAAGTCTATAAATGAAATGATTATACGTAATAGTTGATAGTAATGAATACGTACATATAATTGTACCATAAGAAAATGCATTTTACTCCATTGAGAGTCAAATCTCAAATTATATCTTAGTTATTTATCCAGCAATTTCAAAAGGAAATTTGAGTAGGTATAGCGCCACGGTGGTTGTAAATGGAACTACAAATTTTCATTCAAAATTAATCTGTGGCAATACAAAAATACATTGTAACTGATATCTAAGGATACTTACTGTATAATATAATTATTTTTGCAGCAACCAGTAATTACAGTTTTTTTGCCGAAATTATTTAAACTAATCAAATGTAATCGTAATTGTTAGGTGTCGTATGAAGTCGATCGCAATGCTGAATCACTAAAACAATGTTTAAACTTCTTGTTTAAATTAGAATAAAGATAATTATTTGAAATATGTACAAATTTTTATTACATTAATAAATCCTGTATCTTGTCATCACTACATGTAATATCGTAATAAGATATATTCAGTAATTATTACACGATGTATTATAAATGCTTAATTGTTAGTTAAATTTTAATTAGAATAATATCTGCTAGCTAATTTGTTAATAATTTTCTTTTGGTGATGCGCGTGAGCATTCATATGGGTCGTCGAGTTACAAATTTTATTCTGAATGAACTTTTTTTTTACCAAAACCGGTCAGTCGTTTTTATTTTTTAACAGTGTGGAAATATTTATTTATGTCAACATATGAATGCTTTCTGAATTTCACCCTCCATTAGCCAATGCTATTTCTGATTTATAAAACAGAATGTCTGCAAACTGTCGAATGTATTTATAATGAGAAGAAGAATGAAGTTTGCATTTGATTTTTATATTAAAAATAAATATATGAACATATACATTAACTTGCTGTATTATTTATTAGTATACTACTAGCAATACTACTATATGCCTATGTTATGGCAAACCTATCGGCGAGTAGCGAAAATTAAACTTTCAACACTTGCTTCTGAATTCTATTATTATTTTTTATCCTTGGTCAAGTTTATGCACACAACAGATGTGATTAGTTGATGGCTACTTCAAACTGTTTGTAGAAACGTCATTTCAACAGTATTGGTTTTATATTGCATACTTCCGTCCTAGTGTACCTTCCTTCAGGTCGATGACCGACAAAGGACTCGAGCCTTGCAACGGCCTTACATTTACTTGTATTTTCCAGAAGTTTCCATTCTAGTTTTAATAAATGTGGATATGAAATCATGTTGTACTTGAATTTAGAATGTATGTTATTGAACTTTACAATTAAACTACTGGAAGTCGTAGCCTCTCATTGCTGCAATGTAATATCTTTAATGCAACACCTAGTGATTATCATGGCCTAATGTGACATTTCTATGGACAAAAAGACTTAATTGCAATTAAGTTATCTTTAACAATTAATAAAAAGCGAGCGGTGAATTGACGTGGTCCCACAATAAGTAACTTTAAAATCCCTCAATAATTCCGGCACGATTTAAGCTGTTTGACCTATTGTATTATAACACTAACTTAAAAATATTTTTAATTGTAGGTGATTAAGTAGGTGATTCAGACGAAGTTATACGTTATTAGTGTTGACCCAAATTTAGAGTTTTTAATACGAGGTTGTCGATCGTAAATTCGTGCCCTTAACCATTAGACCATGGCCTTATCACCTCTGCTTCATCCCCAAGGTTAACTGGAAGAGAATGTCCAAGTTCATCTATTGTATAATTATGTTGGGCAATATTTTTTAAAATAATTACTTAAGTACTTGTAATAATGATTGCATGCAATCTCCATAATGTATCATATCCAAAGATCTGTTTGTAAACTTCACTGCAGCAGTTACAACCTCACATGTTCTTTAAACTAAATATCGTGTGGTAAACATGAATGAATATTATATTAACGAATGTTCATAATAAAAATCTACTTAATAATAAAGTTCAGTTGTTATATTTTATTATACGTAAGAATGTTTTTAAGTAATAAAGTATTTGCCCAAAAATGACCTCACTCACGTCTTTTCTTCATTCTACAATCACCGATCTTCTAAGCGTAGTGCGAAGCTGACATAACAGATTCAACTGGTAGCCATAGATATCTGTGACAGCAATCACCTCTGTTTAGCTTACTAGACTGCCTAGCTTAACATTAGGCGATGGCCGGACATATGATCTGCTAAAATAAAAAGTATTCTCATATAAATTAAAAGGTTCTATACAATTAAATAAAGAGATCGGAAATAAATTGTCTGGCAATTTCTTACGCTTTCATTTAGAATGTTAGCATAAAGGGCATACGTATCGGATTTCAAAAGATTCTACGGTTTTATTCACAAAAGAAGCATGACAAACGGAATCTGTGCAAATCGGCGCAAGTGTCCACATTTGCTCATAGGCAAACGAGAGCAAAGTGGTACCTTACAGATGTTTTGAAATAAGTAGGTAAATTATAGAGCAACCTTGTTTATGATATATTTAATATTATTTTTTATAATGCCGTCTTAACTTATTAAAAAGACTTTATGCGGCTTACTATCACATTTGAAAGTCTCCCCGCGACGGCGATGGCTTTCTAAACGGATTAAAAATATTCAAAATAAACGACATGAAACCGCATAATTTGCAATAATCTCTGACTAGGTATTTTTTAATTCCCTTGTGTCCTAATAAATATAATTATTGTGAATTGTACGCATCATATGAGCTTTGATAAAATTGTGAATCTTTACTAAGTTTTGAAGGAAAACCGAAGAAAACATCGCGTTATATTTTGAACCATTTGTCCACGATCACGTTCGCCACGTACACATAATGGATAATAATCTGTCATTATTACTACCGCTAAAAAACACATGCAAAGAAAATAAATTTAACAACAACAACCTACGACACATCCTGGAATGCCCGCTAAAACCAGTTTTTAATGTTAGCAGTTGTTAAATTTATTATACTATTTACTCGTAAATTTCATTCATTCATTACAATTGTAACAAAAACAAACAAAAAAGAAGCGTAAAAAAGAGATGTAACAAAAAGAACGTTATACATCAGTTTGTCTATTTTGAAGAATTATGAAGCCATAATATTATGATATCTCTACACTTGTTTATGGCTGTACATTTCTATTTTAATTAAAAGTCACTTTGAAATATCAGCGGCTTATATTAAAAGATTTAAATCAACTGAAAATCCACCAGATAAAGTGAGGACCTATTTCCGTTGTCTCGCCTGGAATATTTATTGCTTTAAATGAAAACGAAACTCGTTTTTATATGCCTACTACAATTATCTTAAGATCGTTCTTCCAAAAACATCGTGACTAAAAGCCAACATGAAATATTAGAGTAGAAGTTAATAAATATATTTTGAATAATAGTCGTCGCTTACATAATAATACAAAAGAGAAATAATTATTTAATTAGTTTATTATTAACTCTATCTCTGACGCCTGTCGTTAATTATCAACCACCAACTTACGTAATTATTTAATTAAAACATTATAACTTTACAATAATAAAGCTTATTGCAGCGGAAAAATAAGATGGCGTGTCGAAAATTAGCAAGCATCGGTGCACATGCATACAAATGACTGCAGCAGTGCTCCATTGGCCGAGTGCAGGCTCGCCTTCCGTGTCTAACCACGCAACAAAAATCATTGCATAATCCTTACATTACTCCGCATATTATCTCGTTTGTATTACCTATATAGGTATGAATAGTTAGACATACATTGCCGCGTTTGCTGCATAACTAATCAAATTGTTAGACACTAAACTGACGTGGAAAGCAAACATTGCCAAGTCAATTTGAGAAGCGTTTAGTTGCAGAGAATTCAGAGGTAGCATTGCGAGTCCCGCAGTGCCCCAGTGAGGGAAACAAGTTTTGCGGGAACTGCACGACAGTCCCGAGGTCGAGCCATTGCGCAAATTCCTATTTAAATACTTTCCTGCCATAACAGGGATTACTTAGATAGTTATATAATATTGAATAACCGCATATACATTTTATCATACTCAGTCGATAAACGCAAATCGTTTCAATATAAAGTTAATATGAAAATACACACTTTTATGATGTTTTTAAATCATGTTTGCAAATAAGCTCTATTTATAAAACATAAATAATGTTATAACACTAAATATATTTACTATTTAAAAAATATACCTATTTTACGTCTAATTTTTGATACCTAATTTGCATTTAGCAACCTTCATCTTAATACAAAGTTTATCGCATGCAGAGACAATCATTAACCTAAATATTTCATATGTAAATAAATACACATATGTTTGTATAATATGTATTTCGCGATATTCGCAAAAATCCGTGCATGCATAAACAAATAAAATTAATTCGTTTTAACTTCTCAAAAAGTTCTGCTGTTTTCAACATTCAATGTGCAGATAGCATGCGAGAGCTGCGGATTTCTACAACACACAAACATATATAAGGTTCACAAATTCCAGATTAAGCAAAACATATTGTATTTAAATTACTTTAATTGTTTCCAATTAGATAAGCGCACAGGACGTTGATATACCTTGCATCTTCTAATGCTTATTATAAAGTTGATAGAATATGGAAAAACAACAGAAAATGCCTAACATCTTTCTAACTTGTTTACGTATAATTTAATTATAGACCAACCATCCGGTTTTCTTTACTCCGATAAGATTCCCATGAGATGTAACTGAGACTTATGTTAGTTACAAAACAAAGGCAACTAATTAATATGTCATTAGATTTTACGTCGAGGGCTTCTTTACTCGTACATTTGATATTAGCGTAAGTATATATCGTATCGGGGAATATATTTCAAATAGAATTTTAGAGAAAATTAAAATATATAGATACATTTACACAGATTACATGAAATATATGTTTTGTTAAACTTATTTAGCAACTTTCCCGATAAAAATGTCGAAATAAAAATGTGTTAAAAATTTTGTAAAAGCAATATGATACAAAAAACGTATGTAATAAATAGCATACTCAATTTCAAGCAAGATCATAAAATTGCTAAGTAATTTAGATGAATATGGGTAATTTCTGAAAACTCACATTGAAATTTATGTGTCAATTATTTAAATAAATTAATTATGAATATTTACAGAAAATGTTCATTAAAAGTAAAAAAAAACTAATGTATTTTGTGCTAGTCAAAAGAGATTACATTATATTGCATGCCAATAACTAAATCGAAATAAAATCATCAGTAAAAAATCCTATTATGTATACATGTATTTAAGTTACATTATACCTACTTATATATACTTAGATTTGATAGTACCATTTGTATTTATATAATCAGGTGACAATATTGACAATGAGATGTCGGAAAGCAAACGTCTACCCAATTGAAGGATAATGCGATTTGAATACTACGCTAAACTATCTTATTCACACACACAAAGATTTATAAGATCCATACATTTCTCAAATATAACCTAACAAATCCTTCCTGTCTTTTTTTTTTTGCGTGATTTTTATTTAGTTCATATAAATAATTAAATTCGGTTTTGCTATTCAATGACACAATTAGTAATTAACTTAACCCCGTGGTTATATCCCGATTGCATTGAAAATTCTAATCATGATTATAACAACAAAATTTCAAGATATGAATCGCATTTCCGCATTTGAACAACCTTTACAACTTTAGCTCGTGCGTCTATATATGTTTCGGTATATAAAATAATAAGTAAATAAAACAAGATATCTAATAAAAACAAAGGACTCATACAAGCGTGTAGATAATGGCGGTTACTATAAGATGTTTACTTGTAGTGGTAACGTTTTTCTTGTATTGTGCCTCCACGTAGAATACTAACGGGACGAGTTATTTTGACATAAAATAGCTTTAGTACTATTATTACCTATTTCTAGTTGATATCGGTAACAAAGGAACATCGACCCTTTTCAGCTGAGATTTGGGAGCGATACGCGGCTTATTGTTACAATGCCGCCCAACATAACGGTTATTACACGGACTAAAGCCTACGGAAAGTCATCACTATTTATCGACAGTTCGTGTGAAAAACTGATAAACACTACGTTTCATTTTATTCATTTAATACCTTATGATAGATCTTTTGATCACAATAAAACATTTTTAACGTTGAATAATAAATATATTTTTTGAGCTTAAAATCAACTGGTATCTATATTATCAACAATTAGTTAAAGAGGTAGGAAAGTCTTGTCAAATTGGCGTGTCATCAAGCCCGTCATAACAGAAAAGCACGTGCATATGTTAGAATCAACTTTGCTTATATATCAGATGAAGTGAGGTAATATTTTTAAGTAGCTTGGCATGTGACCACATTCCGCCTGATGTTAAGCTAGAGTACGGTTCGTGGAGGAAGACAACTATCATAGATAAATGTCTGTACGTATCAGCCGTCTCCACTTCTCTCTTTATATTTGGCTACTCCCAGATGATAACTATTAACTAGGCTATGCTTGAAAGTGGTAATATAGTACAACCGAAGCCTATGCTAATAGCTATCATTAGTCGGCTTACCACTTTAAATCCACAATCCAATTTACAGTGTAACAATCAATAATTTAATAACACCCTACATGACTAAAATTATATTCAAATCCTGTAATCACATATTTTAATAAACCAAAAGTTATTTAAACGTAATTAATTACAAATTCCTTCTCAACCGTAGGTAAGTTAAAGAATTTTTCATTATAAAATTATATCCTTCGTGCGCTATAATATTGATAACGCTACGTCCTCTGTGGCTAGATGTTGGGGAAACGGCGTACTTTTTGTGAACAAAATCTATGCACGTTTTAGTAAACGATACCTCGGGGAATAAACCAACGCGCCCGGATTACTTCTAAGCTGGGAAATGTCGTCGAATAGAAGATACAGTACGATATATTTTAACATTACTTTATACAAATGTTGTGATATATGTAATTGCTTATTATTCTATGAATATACAATGTAAATTTTGAATGAGAGGAATTTTAATATGTATATATGAATATCGAATTTTTTCCATATCCTCAATTCAATTTAGAAATTAGAAAATCGTTCACATATTTTTGGAAAGAAATCCCCCATTCCCTTGAGTTATTCAATAACGACCCGTGTATAATAATACTAGTATTGCGCTGACTTTCAAAAAAGCCACAAATTGTCACTGTTGCTATTACTGTAATGACACCATCACTGACTTTATATAAAGATATATTAGATTTAAATGCAAATTACAAATAAAATTCAATGATTAATTAATTTGTCGGAGTGCTCATCTTAGTTATTAAGGCTGAACCGCTCTGTATATAATTATATAAATCAGTACTAAATTGCTAAGTTTATAGTTAACAATTATGACTAGAATATTTATGTTGAATTTTGTTCGTGTGACGTCACGTGTGCGACATTAATGCCGTGTAATATTGCAATGGGTAGCACAACGTCTCCGTTTCCTTGGGGAATACTAAAGACTGGTAATTTGTCAGACGGCTCTGGATATTGGGCTCGTGCGTCAGCGACACGATTTGTTATTCCACGCTCACCCTCAATGATAATGAAACTTCACAAATTTCAATTAGTTTCATAATCATGACTATGATATTGCGATATTTTATTCATAAAAGTTTTCTCGACATGACGAAAGATTCTTTTTAAAAAGAAAATATTTATAATAAATTATCTTTTAAAAATATTCATACAAAATTATGTCGAAAACATTTTGATACAATAATAAAGGTAGATCTTAACATTAAAAAAATATTTTTAACAATATGAAAGTTTTATATGACTTATTGTAACATATATTTTGGCCATTCTAATATATTTCGAACGCTTTGCAGTTATCGTAAGCTTTCAAAGCGTCAGATACGAGATGTCACACCGAGTGTTTTATTTAAAAGAAAGTTAAATCGTGTTTGCGAACGAAATCACACATAGCTGCAAGTAACTTAATATTAACCACGGAACTACGAATGAATATGATATCTATGTTGTGGTTGCATTTACTCAATTATGAAATGATTTATTTAATGTTCCATTGTTTTTTTCGCAGAGATTTCGTTCGGCATATCTTCTCGAGTATATTTAATTGAATATATTTCGACAGGTTGTTCTGGTCACAATTATTGGGAGCGTCCATTTCAAAACGAGTCTTTATTATATTATATTTGTTACCGACCATAATAATATAATTACTACAATTAGTGCATCGTAAAAAATAATTCGCTTTGTTGTTGACGTAAGAATGCAGTACGGAGAAATTTCAATTAAATTCAGCGATTACATCAGTTGTTCAAATACGAGTTATGTGTGCCTGAAAAATCACTTAAATTTGAATTAAACCTAACATAATGTAATACTGAAGAAATAAAATTAGGTATTCTTCATTACAATACGACTCATTTTGCTTTATTGTAAATTTCCTTGAATTGACTATAGGTGTTTTCTTATTAATCTAAACATTAAAACAACTTCTCAATTTTGCTGTGAATGAGGCAAAATAAGTGATATTAATTTACTCATAGCATACTTTCATACCGGTCCGACGTTTGAGTTATCGGCGAGCCCACCGCAGTGGCTGTAGAACCGCCGCACGCGCATGTTCGCAATAACCGCCGACTGCCTCTCATTGTGCAATACGTATGAAGTACGTGTCGTGAGGAAGAACGTTCAAAACTGTGTTTATAAACAAAGTGTTGTGGCTTCTATTTACAATATTGGATTTTTATCAGGTTTGTATTCATATGCACTTTCATATTATACACTATTTTATTTTATTCATAAATTATTTATTTTTGATATAAGTTATAATATTAATCATTTTAAAATACCGGCTTTTGTTGGATATTTAATTCAAAGCTCGATCGTTATAACTGTAATATCTACGTTTTTATCTTTTATGTTTTTTTCCTTAACTTTCAACTATAACACCGATAATATTCGAAAAAAGTTAGAAAATACGAGAAAAATTGACTAGTTAGAAAGTTTTTTATCCCATTAGTAGTTGCGGTCATGAACTCGAGACAATCGTTACAACACTACGTAGTCACTGTCAGACGTTTTTATTGTGAAAGAACTTAACAATGATCATCATTAGAGATAATTTCTTTTTACTTTAAAAGTTTGTATTTAAATTGAACCCACAGAAATCGCCGAAGAAATTGTCAGTCTTTATTATCTGAAGATGCTTTTAATTTTATATTGAAAGAAAATATTTTACCGCAGCAGTTATTTAGTAATTGAATATTATTGCACGAAAATATTTCTGCATTCAGGCCTTTGGAGTGCATTAATGCTTTACTTATGTCAGCCATTCTCAAAGTGTGTTCCGCGGAACCCTAGGGCTAAAATACTGCAAAAACTACCTACCAAAGGGAGATTATAAGGTTACATCTAAATTTTCCAACTAAATATTACGTAATATTACATTGCAATATGATTATTCATAAATACATAAAAAACAGTTTTTTATAATTATATTAAGGCTTTTTTCCTTCGCCAAAAAAGTTTGAGAACCGCTGGCTTATGTCATAGGCATAAAGCGTAAGTTAGATACAAGCGGAAAGTACTTATTAGATTAGATACCTGTACGCTTGCATCGAATCAGCATTTTCCTATTTAACCTAATAATTTATATATCATTATATTTTCATGAAAAACAAACAAAATAATTTAAAATGTTTAATGTTCTCCGCACAAGCGCACTCACATTAAGCTCGCTTGCATGGTTTATGCAAAATGTTTCCTGTATTCATTATTCGCAAGTTCCGAGCTCCTGTGCTTTTTAGGGTAAGACGAGGAATTCCTATGCAAAATGAAAGAGTTTGTTTGTCTTATCCTAGTAACTGCTTTGTGTTGGCCATATCAAGTGACTCATGTAAACAAGTGAAACTAGTATATGACAACTTTACTGTTAGTTATATATCTAGTTTATTATTTATAGAAGTAGGTTTGTTATTGAAAATTTATCTCGAAGACCACATTTTTTGAATATTAATAATACAACTAATACTAATACAGTACAAAGTAAAATACCTATGTGACGCACTTGTAATTTAATAATTAGAATAAATAGATATCGTAATGTTAGGTTTGATAATACTAATAATCGTTATTCAATAAGTACGAGTATTCATTGTGTGGGTGTAACTGAAAGCATTGTTAGTTAACGTGAAAGAAACCCGATGCCATTTCATAACTCGCGCGATTATACAACTACCTATATCCCGAATTCACATAGATTATAAAATTTAAGAAATTAACAATTATGACGTTTGATATTGCTTTTGACATGATATTAAATTTGTTCTACTACTCTTTAATTAAACATTACCGCAGAACTAAATGTCAATTTGAATCTCAAATAACAAGCTGCGTTTGATTCAATTTTAACGCTATATACCTGATGTATAGTTATATGTAAATAAAATTGAAACGTATGATATACATACGTTAACAAAATGTCTCCCTTGAATGTTATAAATTAATTTATAAAAATATCGTATTCGATTTTATTTCACCAATATTTCAGACTACGCCTCGTTTAACATTGAGTGAATGTATTGTACAGCTTTTCCGAATTCAGTACAAACTTTCGTTTGTTTATTTTTATATCTGAATCCTGATAGTAGCAAGTGCGCAGAATATTGAATTTAATGCAGCTGTATAACCCTTTACCTTCCTACTTCTTTAGTAATCTTTCATGGCTCAATTAATCTTTTGCTTCTAAATAATCAACCAAATGCAAAGCAAGATTAAACCCATTCTCAAGAAAAAGTTCTTGATTCAAGAAGAAGTAGGTACTTGATTACAGTCATATCGCACCTCGCGATTTGCGAGATGACCGGTGAACAGGCTTGCTGGGTGTACGTCACCGATCGCTTCATTCTAACATAGCAGTGTGATAAAACTCTAACAATGTAACATCTTACTCTAGGTTAAGTTAAGGTTTGTTTAAGAACGTTGATACAGGGATATATCTCATTACTTTAACATGCAGAGAGAGAGACTCAACAAACTTAAAATGTTATATAAAAATAAACAACGAGTCGCGACCGTTTGCACAATCCATCAACAAATTAGCGAAGAGATCTTCATGCTTTTGTAATTCCGATCTAAGGTTATCTGCAATCGATGTCCGACAAGGCCCGTATTCATATTCAATGACTTTTTTATTTACGTAAGTTGCCTTTTCAACGCTTTCATTACATTTATGTGTATAATATTGAGATTGTGACATTCTTGGCATGCCATTTAGGTACATCCCTCCTTCGAGTTATTCATCGACTTTTATGTAATTGTAAAATGCTTATATTTAATTTTAAATTAATTAAATTTTAAATATTGTTAAGTGATTATGATAATTTCAAAAATATTACGAAAATAGTGAAAGTCATGAGTTGAAAATTTGCACGTAAATATAAAATCGTAGTTATATTTGTTTAAATTTCGACATATGTATAATACTTTCGATTTTTACCCGTCGATCACTAATTATATACATACAATAAACATACGTAACAAATACTCATCGCGCCGGAATTTAGGCAAATATTGCTTTATATGTTGCGTAAAATGGCGAGTGTGAAACCGGTCCCATTTCATTAAGTTATCGCTCCATTTCAGATGTTTAGTTAGTTTCGTAAACTCACGTTTTCATAAAATAAGTGCTACTTTACAAAAAATATGATAAATTACTTTGTTAATGGCGGTCGCTTTTGTTTTGTTACCCAAGAGAACACTAATTAATGTCTACGAAATTGTTTTTATAAATTTATTTTTTAATATAATACATTAACTCTATTATATTAATAATTTAAGTGACACATAAAAACTTTCTTCAATATACATAAATTCGTAAATAGACTAAATTTTGGTTATGTGACTCTACACACAAAAAAACTGTTCCGGCGACATGCGCGTTGACATTTAAATTGGTGATAATAAGGCAAATTCTGGGTTGGACCAAGTTTGAACTTTCACCGTCTTAGTTGAACTGGAAGGCAGTAAGTAGCCACTTGCTGCCGACAGAAAATGATGTTGCATATTGCATCACCAATAATGTGCTTGCCCACTGTGTTTATTCTATTAATTAAGCATTTAGTAATTTAAAAATAACTTTAAGAATAATATAGTATTGATTACATTATTTTATAATCACAAAACACATTGAAACATTAAATAAACAATAGCAAAAAAAAAAGTCTGATCAGCGCTCTCTAGGCGGCCTTTTTAGCAAATGAAAGTAACAATAGCCCCGAATTCTCAGACTTGACTGATGACCAATGTAACATGTGAACCTCAATCTTCAACCAAACTGTACTTAACAATTAATCACATCATTGTTCACTATACCCCTATATTTATCACTAGGTACTATTTACGACTACAATTTGAACATTCTCACTTAGAACGCGTCGCCTATAGGAAATACCGATTGTGGCCTAGTGTTAGGTAATTTCAATCAAATACTAATTCATAATTCAAATAAAACATTTTTTAAATTATGAACATCTACGATCACCATATATTTTCCCCGACAATTATTTTTTTATAGTTATAGTTATTTCAATAGAGTTTCCCATAACATTGAATATTAAAGATTCGTGTTATTGTCTATCCGGAGTACGGCGTGTCTTATAGCACATTCATATTCTCCAAATAATAGTAGTAGGTATGTGTTGTATTTCGTGAAAGTGTTCTCTTCATCTTTAACAAGTTCATGCAATATTTAGCAATGTTCCGCGAATTGTGCCTCCGGAGTCAGGCAAACGTTATTTCCCTAAGGTTGTTTTTTGTATTATTTTTTGTGCATAATTTCTGCTGATGTTCGCCAATGGATTGTTTCTTTATACAATCTGACAACACTATTTACTCTTGCAAAAGTCCTCCTCTTGTGATCATTTATTTGAACTTTGAATAATGTCTTTTGGAATCAAAAAGGAAATTGCACCTAATTTAGTTTTTTTGTTCGTCTTTGACGTTCATCTGTTTTCATATATTTTTTTATAGAATATAATTAATAGAATACTATGTTCTTCTATCTAATATACACATATATGTGAAAATTATATTAAAGAAATTGGTAGAAATAGCAATGTTAGATCGTTTCGACTATAATATTTAGACTATAATGTTTGACAATAGTTTAATATAAATCATTTATGATTCGCTAAGGTGGGTGTATATTTTATTACCAAGTAATCGTGTGGTACCGAGTATGCGCATTCTTCATTTGCGTAAACTTTAGTAACCTTTTGCCTGACACGATGCTCTTTGTTGTAAGGCATAAATAAGGAAACTAACTGCAATGGATAGTAATAAATCCCTATTTGCAAGATTTAAAAAAAACGATAAGACACCTTCAATATGTTAGAAGATTATTTTTAATTTATAAAAATAAAACTAAACATGCATTTATAATTTCGTAATCGTTATGAGAGGCATGGCATATACATAAATGCATTGAGCTCAATGTCATACTATTTGTTGACGCCGGACTTGAACTTTTAAAATAGTATTTGGTCGTAAATTATAATTTAACTACCAAATTCTACCTTGAACGAATTATTAAAATTGCTGCTAATTTTATAGATTGCATTTGGACATAATAATTAGTCCGTTCAAGTTTAATATGATAAATATTCATGTTAATAATTGGAGGGGAATTTAAAACGTGACACACAACTGAACGTTTCCCGAATTAATTTGTATAAATCTTGTTACGATTGCCGCATTACAGCTGCGAAGCTTTTGAAATGACTTCAAAGCCTAATATTAAATTTTAAATAATAAACATTTTAATGATGCGATTTTTGATTTTAACGCGTAATATTTGTTTCAAGATTGTAATGAATGAATAAAAGGTTGCTTTAAGCAAATGCAATATGACTAAACTCTTGCAAAAGACATCGAGTGTTGTTTTCGCAGTTCAAACCAAATACACTTGAGATTAGTTACAACAGCTTTGAGACTCAACATATTCATATATTATATACCTACTGTTGAGAGCGCCAACGCTTATATTACCAATACATAATAACAAAGTCGCATCGGTACTAGTTGATCAATTTGAGGAATTTGAACACGAGGAACTTGTTCTTGATTCCGAGGTCACGTCTAAGTTCTAACCCATGCGGCCACGGTCACTCTCAATTTATTGCAAATAACTACTCCCTGCTCTAAAATTACACAGTCGATTAGACAAAAACAACTTTTAAAAATAATTTTAAAAATGTCAGCTATCAAAATATTTTTTTAGCAATAATAATTAGTATTGAAATTTAATTCTGTTTATAAATTATTAAAAATCGCGCAGATTTTAATTAATATAATTTGACGATTTAAAATCTTTGCATTGCGAGGCGAGAAATAATCAAAATAGACGCGATAGGAAACCACACGAACTCTTGTAAGTTATTTAAATTATTATTCACAAATAACTTCTGACATCACTACGTAATAACGTTAAAATTTCAAACAAATATAAATAAATACAATATTAACCATCGAAAATTTCACTGTTCACATTTTTGAAATGATAAATACAAAGCTTCGTGAACTTTGAGTAGGCCACCATATCTATAGAGTGTATTTAAGATACATATACTTTTACGTTTATAGTAGAGAGCGCAGATAGCAAATGAAGTCATGCCGTAAAAGAATAAAAGACCAACATGAAGTGGCTTGGTTTGCATGGATTATTCTGAAAAGCAGCTTACGGACTTAAAAGATTTTGCCACTGTTACGTATCTACTTTTAAATCTCTCTCGTGAATTCAAACTATTTTGTTTGATAATATAAATAGGAGTTCTTTCACTGTATACGAAGTTCGTGTTTTTATATATTTATATTAAAATTAGTTTATTGATGAAATTTAATTTTCAATATTGAAGAGAGGATCAAATTGATTGCGATGGTCGAGTCAGTTGATTGATTTATTTACAAACTGTGGTATGAATAACAAAATTTTACTAAATATACAACACAAATTAATATCCGAAAGTACACAACATGAACTATGTATAAAAAATTCAAACTCTCTTAATAATGGTAAAGAAAAATGAGAATCGCAATATCCCGTCTGATACTAAAAAGAACTGTAATATTTGAATTAAAAACAATTGCGCGTCACTGTTGTCGTTTGTTTTTTTTTCTCTTAAATATGAATTCTTCAAATAGTTTGTGTATCATGCCACAACATCAATAATATAGTGCATTTTAAAATTCAATAGCAATTTTAAAATCAACTCTCTAGAGAACAGAGGTGAGGGTGTAATAAATTTTACTGAAATATAGGGTAGCACGGCATTATCCAACTACAATGACCTTTTGTGTTAAAGGTCGGTGTGGGCTCTTGGTGGAGGAAAGTCAGTGTTCATTTTGTTAGCTCTTGTTGCCGTCTTCATGAAACATTTATCATTTTAGATCTCGACAAATAGGTGGTAATCTTAAACATTCAATCTTCATTTGGAAAAAAGCCTCGTGTTATTGATAAAAATCGATATATGAGCCTTCGTTTTCTTTCTAAAGTTAAAATATCTAGATATAACAATCTTATTATTGCCTCAAAGTCAGCTCAAACTTTTATTCATATATTTGTTTCAAACCAGGACTTTCGAGTAAGACTGGTTCCCTAATCACTCCACCACAGAGGTCGGATAAATTACAATTACTTCTCATATTCCCAAATGTACAGTGTGGGATTTAGGAATAAGTTTATTCTTGTCCATTAAACTATATACATGACCTAGATACCTCTTTACTATAGAGCATTTCTAATCAAAATTATAATTAGTTAATGCTTTATGCGGCTTATTATAGTGTTTATTATAATTAGTTTAATCCGACGTCCAAAGCCTTGCAGCAATCGCTTTCGAAGTGTTTTATTTTTATTATATATTTAATCATAAAATAGTTCATAATGGTCATTAACTTAAAGAGATCTAACTCACGATAGTAAACACACAGAGAATGTGACAGAACATAATAGACCTCCTCGTACACTCATATTAAATTTGATATTAAATGCTGCGGTAGGCTTCTATCTTAGCTTTTAAGCTGTGGTTCAAGTCTTTATTACAGAAGTTTGTTATATATCGAATTTGAGTTTATTATAAATAGTCTGTTATACACCCTCTACCATTTGCATTGTTATTAACTTTGAACCATTTTATTTATATTTCACCACTAATAGTAGAACAACTACAGTTGCTTTAATGAATGCAATGCAATAAGTGTCTAGTAACTACTACATGCGATAATGTGCACGCAACCCTCTGACGCCATTCAGATATACTGCATGACGAAAACGCTTGAAGGAATGCAACTTTCCTAAATATTATTAAATTTTAATAAATAGGTCCGTTTATTGAACAAAAATTTACTTAGTAGAAAAATATTTGTTTATCGGGTACGTTCGGTCGACTGGCTCGATGTTACTGAAGTCTGAAAAGCTGTATGTATAATAGGACTATAGAGGCTTATCTGCAGCGGATGTGACGTCAACTTGTCTCTTTGTGATGCATCAACACGGTTTTGAATATGTAATCAACGACAAGTTTTCTTTATAATAATATGTGCAGTTTTCAGTATTAAAATATGTAAAAGAGAAGTGAAAATAAATAAAGAAAACATGATTTGGATTTTTAAGTTAGGAATTCAAAGATTATTTAGGTATTAAATAGTTTCAAATTAAAAAATACATCATTTTATATATTTTTGGATAATTCATTTGAACGCAGTTATGGAAGATAATCTCTTTAACAAATATAATCTCCAAAATATCAAAACATTTTTACATATTAAACATTTATCCCCAGTACAATACAAATGTTTACCGTTAGACTTATAACACTTAAAAGTTTTTGTGAATCTATTGTTAATTTTAATCCAAAATAAATTGCATAACATTTGTTTTACTGAATCAGACGCTTGACACGGCTATAGTCAAGAGCGAAATTGCAAAAGTTACTTTACGACGCCATAAAACAAAACAATGCTTCATTCGCTTACTACACAGAACGTAAACTTTGTAAAAATATACATACACATGGCAAAGGAATCTATCGTAAGAATCCAATCAAGTGGAAGTTTACCACATATTCAACACACGGGAATCATTCGATGTTGCAAAACCGTTGGCACTTCAATGACATTTTCGAGTTGATTGAACAACTGATGCAATTAAAACGTGTCTCAGACCAATTATATTAAGATAAAATATAATAAATATAAACAATTTTCGCCTTTATTGCTAAAAAACAAAGAGTACACAAAAATTAACTAAATTTTTAATTACGTCTACGAAAAAAGATGAAAATGACACCTTGAGCGTTGGCACATAATTAATTATACAACTTACCAAGTATAAAATATCAAAGACAATTAAAATTGATATTTTATATCAATTTTAAAGCACAAAATTTACGTTAAAGTAATCAGTAGCAGATGATCTGCGCACGTTCCACTACTCATGCCAAAATAAATTATGACTAGCAATTAACGTTATCGATTCTGTTCTGCATTAATTAAAGTATTAATTGTGTAATTGCCGCGTCTATTTTATTTGTAGATCTATTTTAATAGTACGTGATACAAAATCAAAATAGAGTATTAACAAAAAGAGGTTGTTTGTGGAAATGCAACAGAAAATTAATTTATATTATTATTATAAGTTCCTGCAGTCGTATTAAAATAATGAATAAGTCTTGATTAAGTAAGTTGATAGGTTTAAAACAAAACTCAGACAGTATCCTCTTCACTCAATATGCCAATCTGAACATCAGCTATTTTTAGTAACAGAACGACCTTGACTCATCCAATTCAAGAAGAAAAGTATTAGGGTGGCACGTTGCCAAAAAATAAGTAACGAAATTCACAAATATACTTAATTGTTTACTTGGAACTTTGGAGCTATTGCATATCGGTGTATTAAATGATTTGTAAATGTCACCAAAAAGTGTGATAATCTATCATTTATATGTTTATAGATATTTGATGTTGAACTCTTTAATATTGAACATGGAATGTATCATTAGGAACTATTATTTTTATATTCGCACAAAAGAGTAATAAGGAATGTTTTAGTAACGTGTTTCCTTTGAGTGTCATATATTCGTGTTTTCAAACAAAGCCATTATTTTCCAGTGTGTTTGATTACCCAACTTTAATTATATGAGGGGACCGCGTACCTTTTCCTTTTGTTTATCTGGTTGTGTTATGTTTAAATTTTAACAAGCACTGTCCTATACAGACCTTTATTGGACTTATATGAAAATGACAAGGGATCTGTTTAGTTTTATGAAGGAAAATATTATTCCCTATACATTTGCTCATTTTGAATTATGGTTTAAACATGCATGCTAATTAGTCATGTGGTAAAATGGTAACTTGATTTTGAGATACGGCACGGGTTTATTTGTCTTTATTATTTTATTTAGACTAAAAAATTATATAATACTTTACTAATTTATAAGACTGTTTGTAACTTACTATTGTGTTTTTATTAAGTCTTGCAATCGTCCTTCCTTCCGTCACAATGGCTATAAAGCTCTCGAAACGTCGGATTAAAGTAATCTAAAATAAACGTGATAGAAAGCCGTAAAAAATCTTTAAAATCAGAATATAATATGTTCGTGAAACCTAAGTCGACACGTATATTTATAATACTAGCTACTTACAATATATGACACTTGGATTTGACCTAGAGCTGCTTTAACAGTTTTGCAAACCTAAAGAAATACATTGTAACCTACTCTCGTTTTCTATGCGTTCGTGCTACCGTACTTATTCTCGGTGTTTAGCTTTTATTATTTTATTTTTATTGCATTATTCAAAATTTAGTTCGGTGCAATGGCTGGCCGCTGTATTAACTGCAAAACGTACACAATGAATCTCACCCAACCTCAACAAATTTATTTTTATTGTGTAAAACAGTTTTTATTTATTTTTTCTATTCAAAAAGGTTGTTGTTATGAGCGTCGTAATTCAAACTTGTATGGTAACAATGTACTTTTTTGTTTCTCAAAAATAATAGAAATAACTCAATGAGCATTTACATTACACTAAAGTAAAATTAATTGGAAACCCAATAATCAGGCGAAGCGTGAATAATCTCTTAATAAACGTTTTTATAGGACTTCTAGAATAATTGAAAGTCTTAATTAGTTTATGAAATGGAAGCTGAGCGAGGAGCTCGATTATAGTAATAATTCTAAGTCGAGTGCACGTTAATGTAATAAGAAGAAGTAGTTATTTAATTTCCTCTTATTATTATACAATTTTAATTAACGTATTAATTATTCGACATTAATTAGTTGAAGTCATATGAATAATATTATATTGGCATGAATTTATTTAAGACTATAGTGCTTTTATTTTTAAATCTATAATAGTTATTAAAACATTGTTTTCATCATTAAAGGATAGGCAGACCAGTCTGCTGTCCTGGAGATTGGTCCCGCCACGTTCAATTACTACTTCTGTGAATGCACCTCTCGTTTCAGGATCGTATAATGAGACGAAAATACGAACGTTTCCTACTTATGAAGGTTTGATGTCATTATTTCATCAAACACGATAGCATGACAGTGACTAATGATCATATATATTTTATTATTCGGAATTATTATAGTAAATGCCACATAATTTTATATTAAATCTAATTTTATTTTTTTGCCCGATATTTTTAATTAATGTTTTAATTTATACCGTAAATTTTAGCCAGAGCTTAATATTTCACGCGTTTCTGAAAGCTTTTAGCAAGTGAAAGCTTTGCTAAAATTGTTGTCGCGACCGTGACAATTAATACTTACCCATTAACCTATCGATAATTTATGTGAATTTAACGGAATATTTTTATTATAACAATATAATTTAATTAACATAGACAATCTCTACGTATTATATTTTAAAATTTCAAAATATAAAAACCTTAAACATCTTCAACGAAATCGCAACCGTGAAAATAAAGCTAGAAAACTCAGTGAAGCATTTCTTAATAACTTTCTATTGCCAATTATTGGTGAAGAGTCTTCTGAGAATACTTCCAATCCTGATGAGAGGTTACCTTGGTTCTTTTGATGGATATCATATTATAGATTTAATAATAAAAAATAAACGGCTACATAAAACAATGCCTTTTAAATTGTATGCTACACGCCATATGTTTTCTATAAATTTAGTGTGTTTTTAGATAAAATAAATAAATACATAAAACATATAAAATTACAAACAATTTGTAGATGAAAAGGATGAACCATTTTTAATCTGCATTAAATGTTGAAAACGTTGAGATAACAGCATTGCACGTGTTCTGGTACATATGGTCTGTAAGCTTTTAGTTACAGATAGAAACGATTTTGCACAGCTTTTTGCAAAACTTTTATTCGTCATTATCTCTATTTTAATCTATTTTTGAAATAACTTTCTATTTATAAATGTAAATGACTTATAGACCAAAAAAAAGTGTTTTGAGATTAATGTACCTGCTCTTAAATGTAGCAGCATTAATCAATTTGTTTTTCTTTATAGTTATTATATCACCATGGTCCACGTAGATACGCCTACAAGTAACAGCCACCTTTGCTATATCAACTTGAGGGAACAATTATACTCCTCTCGTTATACCTGGCTACTTCCCAGCTGATCCCAAATATAAATCATTACATAGGTCATTACATACATCACTCTTGAAAGTAGTCATTACCTCCAAAGCTACATTCTAGTCCAATGATTCTCAACCTTTTTTTTTTGTTGTGGCACACTTTTAACGATTTCAAAATTTAGCGACACACTTTTAGAATTTCGTGGCACACAAAAGTGCCGCGGCACAGTGGTTAAGAATCACTGTTCTACACTAACAACCATCATCAGTTCACTTACTATTGTTTTACAAAGACACTATCTATAGTACATTAAACAGATTTTAGTCTCTGAAATTACCATCAAATAAAAAGTACATCTCTTATTTTTTCGTTTTAATTAGGATTGGATTCAAGTATTAATATGTGTGCTATTTCTCACAGTTAGATAACAATACGTATAGTCGCGACGTGAGTGTGTAATTCAGTGTAATAGGGCGGTTAGAGCAAATGAAAGTCGTTACTTGAGTCTTCCGCTTCAGTACGTGCTGATTTAGTGCGACGCGTGGAAAATGTAATTGTATCTGACACGTGCTTTACAACATTATTTTAATAGTATACGATCTTGCAGATTACATAAAACTATTGTCTTTATATTAAAATTATTGTGTTTATTTATAATTTGTGGTAGAAAGATTATTAAAACTGCAAAACTTACCTTTGTTTTAAAAATTATCAAAAAGTTTGCGCGTTAGTCTATTACGCAGATCTCGGGTTCATTTCACAGCCGAAACAAATATCCGTCACATTTATTTAAAAAATATTGATATAATATATGATTTAATAAAAATATATTAAGAGAAATCATATCAAAGGAAATAAAACTTATTTGACCCATAAATCTCATAATAAGTAAGTTTCATTATGTTACTATAATTATTCGAATAAAATCAATTTTTAATTTAACGTATAATTTGTTACTGATTATATATAAATTTGTTGCTTGGGTCTACAAAAAACCATTTATACAAATAGTTCAGTTGCATTTTAATTGTAAGCACAAATGAAAATGTGCTATTAAACAATTTTACTGTCCGAGAAATAAAATTAATATTTACTGCGACATTAAAGCGAACAATTTTATGTGATAATAGAACAGAATGCAGTGTTATTCTATAGGGGCATGTTGCTCTTCCTTGGAAAAGCAAAGCTCAGGCTACAAAAGACTTTATAAAACCTCTCACATGTTATATACGTTCGAGAGAACCTGGAAAAACAACGCGGAGAAATATTCGCTTCTTTTAGGATCTCTTTGAACCTGTTTAAATTTTATTTAATATATTTTCCTAGATCATTGATTTTTGTTTTATGACGTTGCAGGGTGTTATTTATATCTTTTTAAAACATGAAATTTATTTGTTTCAGGCTCTAAATTCTTCAAAGAATCGTCGTAAAATTATTACAAATAATAATACCTACATAATGAAAGGTAACAGTGTGATTAGATGAAGTGTTAAAATTGAAACAAAGATGAATTCTATGATAAAAGTTGACAGTGATTTCAAAACAATGTTCTTATTAGTATTGTGTTTATCTGCAATTGTTGTACAAAGCGCTAACGTTACGATACAAGTGGAAGGTGAAAGTCATAATGCAAGTCAGTCACGAATGGCATGGCTGAAAATGGTGCTGGACCATCATGAGTGGACTCCGGCTTTCATCAACAATACCAACGTCCAAATGGAATGCAGAGAAGAGTTGGAGCAATACGTGGACGCTCTTAATCAAGGAAAAATTTGGGCTTCTAAAAGTTAGTATTGCTAATGTCTTAATTACTGTGTTTATTTACACTTTTAAACATAACAACATTAACAGCGCAAATACACATGTCGGAATCAGCTTAGTAATTAACATATGGATGACGCATATTCGCTTTACCAATGCGGCAAATATTTTCCTGTGAACAAAACTCTAGCTTAACATAACGTAGAGTGCGGTTTCTATAAAAGATTTAATGGGAACTTACCATATACATATTTTATACTATATTTTGATTTCGTGTTTTATTACCTTTTAGAACTGAGCTATATTTCTGCAAGCACATGAAGTTGTATGTTATCGCTGCAGTAAAAATTTTTTAGTATGTTCATAAAGGAGCTTATATCGAATTACTGCAGTTTCAGGGGTTTTCCCAAAGACCACTAAAATATGTTTAATGAAAAAGTTAACATATGGCGCTTTTTCCACTCGTGCATGTTTAATGAAATCTCTTTGGCCAGGTTTGCTTTTTAATATCTTGCGGTTCCGGCGCAAATTGCTATTTAATATGGTAAACATATAACCAAACATGTTTAATGAAACAAGCTTAATTAATTGTAACAAAATAAATTACAATAAATCAAAGTTCTGTCGGCGCCACCTAGCGACAATGTGGCTGTTACATAATAAGTAGGCACTCCGCATCAGATTGCATAATGCCGAAATGTTAGAGGTCTTACAACGGAAGCTGAGCAGGCAGCCAGCGGGTCGCCGTCGGCCGGACGTGAACCAATGGAAGTGCAAGTAGGTCGAAGTCATTCGCACTAAAGAGACATATTGAACATCTAATTATACAATTGACAATTACACATTGCAATTTAAATAATATATTGACACACTTTTACGCATGCATTATAAATAGTTGATCACAATAATTGAATTTATTATTTAAATTGTTTTTTTTTTTGGAAGTAGTAGAATATAACGAGGAGTATGCCTTTTCAATTTGGACTCCAAACCGACATAGTTGAGTCGACTAGTATCTCTAGTCGTAGTTTTTTTATTTTAATTTTTTCAATCTTGGAAAAAAATGTTATACCTATATAATCTACACTAAGTTAAACGTCTACTGGAAGTTTCGAAGGGCTTTCAAGGGTTCTAATACACGCATGCGCAACATTTCATTAAAACGCTCCAACGCGGATCATTATTAAGGCTTTGTTTTTTTCAGTGCTGCATGAATAATATTTGAATTTTCATTTCATTAGCTTCGCGCGCGGATAATGCAAAATCATTTTTCTTGTTTGAATACCATCCTATAGAAAATTCTTTTTCACCAAAAAGTTCTACTAATTATTTTTGAAATTCATCAATAACAGTATAAATCCATATATGCATACAGACTGACTGTTTTTTTGAAGAATGTGTGTATGTATTATATTTCTATATCTAAAATAAACCCTTAAATCTAACTTCACAAATATACACTAATAATTGCTATTGAGTTTTAGGTTATGTGTATTGTTAAATCAATAACGAGGCAGCATATCATATTTATGCGGGATTATTAACCATGTCATCGCTACATTATTACGTTAATTGTTACGCGTGTTAGCAACACTAATCAAAAAATATCACCTGTAGCAACTCATTAAAATTCTTTAAAAATACCTCATTTATAACATAATTAGAATGTTTGAAAATTTTGAGAAGCAGACAGACCGTATTTTCTAGTCCTAGATAGCTAGGTTTAACTGCAGACATTTCTATGGGTAGTAGTTGTCTCCAGTTATGGTCCATACTTTAGCTTAAAACTTCGAGTGAGACAATTCTTTCTTCTCGTTTTTATTTCGCCCCTTTATGTTAAACAAATTTTAATAGTAATATTGTGGCAGACAGGTGCTTGAACTAGGCTTTTGACCTATATTTCACGACGTCAGTGCTCTCAATCAATATTATATTTGAACACACAATTCGTGTCAGAGTGTGTCCGTATTTGTGTGTGATTAATAAAATAAATAATACTTTTGTAACATAAGTATATAGTTAACAACGAACCTACATTAGGGTTTGAGGAAAAAGTTGTGATTGTGGTCCAATCTGTTCTCCGGGTTTTCGATTGAGCAACTTGTAATGTTACGACATGAACGACTTGAACACGCGGCCCGATGACGTATTGAAAAGGTGCGACAACGTTAATTACTTACTATTAAGCAGTCTGCTTACAATTTTGTAGAGTACACTTTGACAATATATCTTTTGACAACTCACTATGCCCTTTGTTTCACTAGTAGTTGTGAAGGATCCATACTGTTAGTGTACGGAAGAACCGATAACAATAAGTTGTCATACACAAATGCCTGTATTGCGCAATGACAGTGTCATCTTAACTAAATGTCACATGATCGCTTGTGCTGTGCAATATGCGTAGTGCGGTGACTTCTTTTAATTGAATTAAATATTAATGGATTTTAACAATACAAAACGATTGTCACCGATTCCTCTTTATAATTATTTTGTATTTATTAATCCAATTCAATAATCTATAAGTATTTAATTCATAAGTAAATAAGTATTCGGGAAAAACAAAAAGTAGGTCACAAATCCACTACCAATATAATATGTTTTCAATAGAATATCAATTCAAAGAATAAATGTGTTCGATTATTGAAAAAGTTATTTTCATATTCTAAAGTTGCTGAGTTTACAATATTCCGTTTAGTTTGCCGTTTTGTTAGCTGATGTATTCAATAAAATGACTTTTTTTTTATTAAAGCCATAAAAGTCTATATCATGGATAATATTTAAAATTCGAAACACTATACCATTGTTTTGTAATTCTTAAAGCGTTTTTTTCTATAACATTGTGAATATTTATGTTCGCCTCAGTTTAATTTTAAGTTATTCTTAAAATAAGCCTTAATTAACAAAAATATAAAACAGAATTAGCAATTTTAACTTTAAAATTTAACTAGTTTTAGCTGAAACTGTCCTAAACCTGGTTGTTGGTGTTGGAACCAAAGTTTTGAATACTACGCGTTAAATAAAGAGAGATTTATACAGTAAACATTTAGACCACATATTGTGGTTGTTTCTACCCTACTTATTGAGTCCAAACTTCGAAATAACAATGAATAGTCATTAGTGTTGATAACGGCATGGCATTGCGTACATATTTATAAATACACATACATACAACACCCTGATTCCAATGTAGGATGATATATGACAAAAACAAACATAACAACACTAAAAAATACATTTCTAAGTAAATATTTATATCAACGGGAATTTAATCCGGAACTTGCGCATCAGAGACTAACAAACAGACAACTGCGTCTTAAATGTATTACGCACTAGTACACTACTGTCATAAATGACGCATTATTAAATAGTTATAAAGGTTGAGGAGTTATTATTACATTCAGAGGATTAGATACGACTTTTTACTATAAAGTTTTAATATCATTTATAATCTGAATATGACAACAGAAAGATGAAAAGTTCTACAGAATAATACTTAGTTCTTAAATTGTATATATCTACTACGTAATAATATCTTCCAGAAATCACTCACACTAAGCTTCCGGCGAACATAGTAAGCTTTCGAATGTCATAGGCCCTTGAGTAGATTTTCCTCAAACATTTCCCGCTGTACAGAACGGTTCTCGTGTAAATTACTTCCCAAAATGATATTCTTGGAGCGACATTATGAAATACCATTTCCATTTATCGCTACGGTTACTTCTTTAACTGACATTAAAAATTCATTACTCAACTAAAATATTAATGTTCAAAATAAGTTTGTTTCTGAAATTAATTAAATAGTAAACTAAGTTAATTTAGGGTTTTATTCTAGTGTTTAAAACAGCAATATTCAATTAAGGGTAAGATCGACTTTTAAATAAAGTGTATTACTTTACAAATTAAGTAATTAGCAACAAAACTGTTTGTTACTTTGAGATCTCAGGTTTTGGCATATGACAACTCCTTTCCACCTGATATTAAGCCAGTGAGTGAGGTCTGTGAGCAAAGACATCTACTATTACAGATGTTTGCAGAAAGGAATCGTCTCCACTACGACATCAGCTCCATGAGCCAAGTGCACATCGTACAATAATTTTCATTTAAGTTTTCTACTTGACAATGGGAAATCATTGAAGTATTAATGGTGTCAAATATAAAAGAAAAGACACGACACAAGGTCCTCATTATACGTGGGAATATTTCACGGTTAATAACATTTAGCAATCACTTTTGAACTTCAGTTTTATTGAATACCCTGTGTACTTTGACTCTTTATTACATAACAATATGTAATTACTAGATATTAATTAATACAAGTTTATTTACATATAATAATTAACAATCTTAAATATAAAATTATTTAAATATATATGTATATTGTTTAATTGATACATGAGTCTAATAGGAATAGGTTTGGAAGATCACCTTTTTTACTGTTTTAATTAACTACCTTTATCTATATGAATATTATGTATGTTTGCCTACGTTTATAGTGTCTTGAAGTTTTGTGAACATTATTTAATTAATTTTTAAAAATTTGCAGCTTAGGTCCTAACGGCCTAAAATAATTATTAAATATTTCTAAAAAGAAGAAACACGATTTAAGCTGCAAAATTTTGGATTACACTTTCTCTTAATTGTTTTTTTTAATTAGCAAAGCAATTGTTTAAATGTTGAAGTTTCAAATCATTGTAATTTAAGCTGTTATAACAAACTGCAGTGTCATTGGCACATAATTATTAATTGTAATACAGTAATTTATCCACTACACTATATAATGATACGCCGTTCTTACACCGATTCTTAAAATATGATATATTTCTGTATCAATAAAGGGTAAGCAATAAATAATATGAAACCGCAATGTTTCTAGAAAGTTCCCCTAAAGCCAGCACCTGCCGTCAAGTACAAACTTTCATACTAACACAATTGATTAAGTGATCCATCATACTCGATCATATGAATCCCACTTTGATATTCTTAGTGTATGAAAACTTTTTGAGTCACCAAATACAGGATCTGTGGAAACTTCTAGAATTCATATTCCAGAACATGCGACAACAAGAAAGTTAATTCATGAAATTGCGGGCCAGCTGTTTCGACCGAAAAATGTTTTTATTATTGTTTTTGCACATACTCATTTTTCTCTCACATCCTATCTTTTATTTGTTTATTTCCGCGTACATTGTTAATATAAAAACGTTTATTACTTTAACGTCAAAGATATTAACTAAATTAAAAGGCTTTATGCGACTACGATGGTTACAAGCTTATGAAATGTTGGTTTAAAAATGAACAATTATAAGCCACAAAAAGTCTTTTGAATTAGTTATGTCTTGTTTGTGATTAATCACAGGCTAGATTCAATTTGATTACTTTTGCAATGAATGGTAAAATTGTAATAAATGGCAAATAAATAATAATACATGTAGCCTTGTAACATTGTAGCGTTCCGTTGGTTGGGCACAGATGTCGTCCGTTGTTGAGCAAGTTACCGGTCTCTTAAATTTATGTACAAATCGACCCTCGGACTGCGTAAAACACATTACTGATACCTTTAATACTTTTCATGTGGACTTATTATGAAAAGGTATAAATCCTTGTTACGATATTTTACTTCATACAGCTATACTTTTTCATTTTTTGATTATAAAATTTATAAAACATATTTTTGAACTAAATATTTATACTTAAATAAGATAAATGACGAACGTATCACTCGTATCAAAGTACATCCGCATACTACAATTATTCAACCTTTGCTTAATACAAGCAGTCGTACGTCTCACCTCATTCCTCAGATGTGCTCTTCCGGAAATTGCCTGTGAAATTTAAGATACTTGAAGCACATTTCCTTAACTTAGGTTTATAATATTATTACTTAACTTCTTTTATATTTTAGGACTATATGAAATTAAAATTAATGTATTTTTTATTGAATTTCCAGAAAGTATTTATCATAGTGATGGCTAGTATGCAATCTTAAGTTAGAGCGCGTTCCACTGCTGCCACAGCAATATGTCTGCGGTTCCGTGCCTTGCCATTTCTATTGCATGCCAGTGTTGAGGCAAAACACGTTCCTATAGTATAGCTCCAAGCTAATTCTGAAACTCAACTATGTAACTTTAGGAGTATAACAATTGAAAGTGGTGAATCTATCCCTGGATAGCATACTAGGTTAATAGCTGGTGTCTACTACGTAGAAGAAGTTTCAATACCAGTTAATATTTTTAATGGAGGAAAGTGGTGTAAATAGGGTAAACGGTTGAGCAATGGATTCTATGATATAATACACCGGTCTTTACACTCAGTATGTCTCTAATAAAGTACGGATTAACTAACCAGAACCTTTACTACGACTGGTTCATTTTACGTACCTATCATTAAAATTGTGAATTTATCTAACGCAAACTGTTACATACCTAACATTAAGCATAACAATACTATTAAAGTTGAGTCAAATATACTAGAGAAGAGACCAGGAACAGAGTTGTTACACTATGAAGTTTGGTCCAAAGGACAAATATGTAAATATCTTTGATTTTACTTATTTTAGGATATCTAATAGCATACCATTGTTTTCCATCTGGTTGATTATATTTATGATATATTTATATCTATATAAATTTAATCTAACATGCCTTCTCTAAGGTATTTAACTCGATGACTTAACCACGTGACAATTACGTGATTGTAACGTATATAATATAATACTTACAGTCACATGTCATATAACATTTTTTGCTACAGTGTTTTTTCTTAATTATTAATAAACAAAATAAATACCAAATAAAATAGAGAAGTTATATAATGGAGACTATTCATTGAAGTATGGTCGTGTTCACAAAGCAATGTTGTGCTAAAACCTCGAAAAATACAAAAAGTGACTTTTCCCATCTTTCGAACTCGATTTTTTTAATAATAATAATAATAATAAATTCTTTGTTGTACCAAAAAAAAATACAAAAGGCGAACTTAATGCCTTAAGGCATTTTCTGCCAGTTAACCTTTGGGAGATGTGAGCGGTGATGTTAATAGTACAGAAAAGTAAAATAATAGAATAAATACAAAATAATACACAAATAATTTTGATTATTAATAAATAATTACACCAATAAATATAATATGACAATATAAATATACTAAATAATTATGTCAGAGGATCTTGTTATTCTGTTGATGTAGGAAGTTAATATTATATGACGAATTTTAATCTTTAGCGTCCATGTATGTGTAGACCCATGTCATGGAATTGAGCCTTCCATGTGTAACTTTAACTATTAGGAAATCAATCTTGCAAGTATCATTTCCTTGTAATTTAATTACAAAAAGAACTGTGAAGTGTGTACTTTGAAATATTGTTGTTTACACTTGCTTTTCAATTCATGCACCTGCATTAATTACACAACTTAGAAGAAACTTGGAGACGAACTGAATAGAATATGTGCCTACATTTTCACGCACTATATTATAGATATAAAACAATTGATTTAATGTTATTTGGTGAAAAAAACTTTTTGTTATATATTAGAATTGCAATAATTTTCCAGTGTAAATATCTGCATTTAATTAATATTGTGCATCATACATAACAGTTAAGTGAAGTCTCAGTTAAGTATCTAAACAGAGATTTTGATGAAAAGGATATACCGCGTATATTGAACTACTCTTAGCTAGAATAATTAAAAATCCTGGAACCCATAGAGCAAAGGGTCAATTAAATGACACCACAATATTACATGCTCTCTGTAAATCTACAAAAGTTAATAAAAGACCATGTAATTATTTTAAATTAAACTTTTCAGAATTCATTAAATGTCTTTTGATTTCAGTTACTCTTGGTCTAATGACCATTCTCATCTTTTTAGTGTTATTAGATTATATTCCATCGTAACATAAAAAACAAATGCATCACGATTTGTTAACGTTGTAATAATATTTGTTTATATGAGTATTTTCGAATGCAGCGTCTACCTAATGAATAAAGGTTACTTCAGTGTAGAGCATACTCATATTGTGCAATTTCCGAAATATCCCATCTCTCGACAGTAATCTAACAAAATGTATTCGTATACATGCAAAAGTGCTCTCAGTGGCCTACTTACTAAATAAAGGACGAATATAGTTTATGCTTTAAGATATATTTTTATAAGGGTTTTATGTAGTAGGTATTTTGTATGAATAGTAAGCCGCATGAAGTCTTTTGGAATTAAATAACCTTAGACGTTAATAGTAAGTACATAAAGATATATAATAATTATATAAGCACTATCTCCTTGAAATTCCTTAATTTATTGCTTTACTGTTTTTATGGATAATAAAATGTTAACTTAAATATGTCAAAGTGTCCCAAGGTGGCTGCTGATATGTTTTTACTTTACACAATTTGTTGCCAAGAGTAAGTGCATTGCGTAAACCGCGTGTAACTTGCCAGCAAATCGCAAATTTCATTACCGTCTCGAGAAAGTAGGCAGTTCATATCATCCTGTCGCAGTACCTAGAGCGTTGCAAAATAACATGCTTGTATAAGTTATATTAACGCGATTTTCATTGAATAATATTTGAATGCGAACTATTAAAAGTTGTAGAACTGCATTTTGTCACGGAATTATTTTGTAAACAACAATCGCGTAAAAACAATTTCAGAACATTAAATTTGCAGAACAACAATAGCCTGACAACAATGCAAAAATTACCCACAAAACTGTTGTCCGGCAATAAGAAGTCTATAAAACAAATGTTTTCTTATAATGAAATATAAAATGTTTTAAGTTATTTTTATTTACTTCAAACAACGCTATTTGTGTCGGTTTGCTCGTCTTTGAAACGTTAAAAGCATTTTTTGTCAAATTAAAACAATGAAGCATTAACATTTGTTTTATAATTATATGCCTATTAATTTAGCAAATCTGCAATAATTCAGAGCAAATTCAATTTGACCGTAAGTGGATTGAGTAATGACCTGCTTTATCTAAGGAGAGTGTATATGACACTGCGAAAGTGGTTATCTTCATTCTACAACACAAATGTAGCTGTAACATACTAACACAAACAATAATGATCATACCAGCTTTTATAATAAAGGTTATAATGGTATAAATTTTATTGTAATGTAATTTCTCGGCTTCCACATAGCTGGGTTTAGTAGTAATATAAAAGTTAGTACCACTGACATAATGTGCATAACCTGTCATTGAACCCACTACAGCAGATTGCTCTTATTTAAGTTTACAATTTAATCCGGATTAGGTACGGATATTTTTACAATTGGATAGCGTTATGCAAAAAAGATCCATAACAATATAATATAATATAATAATTACCTTTTAATTTATATTTAATATTTTTTATTACGTAAATATAACACTAAACTTAGTTTCATTCTTCTGTGTCGTATATTTTAGAAAATTCAAGTTTTACAAGATTTTTAACAAATGAAGTAAGTATAGCATAAAAGAGCCCCTGGAGCTGTGACTTTTACTGACGTGATTTACTTTGTTTCACTTTGAGTATCATGTCATGCAATGAAGCTGACATTATAACAAAACTATGACAGTCACGCGTAGTTAGAACTTTTTGTTACTGCATCCATAACTAAAGTTATCACACTTTATGATAGGCGTGATTAAAAGTCATGTTAACAAAAAATTGCAACTTAAGTGCGTTGTACTTGAATGCACATTGCATCAAAAGATATAATTGCATGCGGTCGGAGTGTTACTGACACATAATCACACTTGTTCATCGAACCCACAAGTAACTAGTAATTTACTGTTTGAATTTCGATGTTTGCAAGACTACTGCAATAATTTTACTTGGTATCTATTTGTAATTTTAATATGCTTAATACAATGAGTAATATTGGTTGTTAATTTATTAATTACTAACTCTATTTGTCTTTGAGAATGTGTGTATTTTTGTATTTGAAAAAAGAATCTTTTTTAACTTTTGATTAAAATAATTATATTTTTATATGATTATTGTATATTAGCAAGTTGCATAACGTGTTATTACGGAGTAGACATCCGATGCTGTCGTAGCCAGGAAACCGCTAACATTTACGTATATATACATAAATTCTAGTTATTACGGTATTTGACATATTTAACTAATTGTTCGTAAAATTATTCTCAAATTACTTTATTATATTAAAATATACGTTGGTTTAAAATATTATTGTGCAACTTATTTCAATTAAGAAACAAAATCTTTTTTATAAATTTCAGACACGGTTCGGCTTTTGTTATTAACGATCGATATCGTATTATTCAAAAAATCCATTATCTACGACTTGGGATTTGTTTGATAATAAATTGATTTCGAATATAATTTAAAAGGGATGTTTTTTTCTTAGATCATTTGTGGTTTGTTCACTAACTTTTTATTTAATTTTATTGTACTTAGTATATATTGTATTCATTTTAACTTTTCATTTACGTCACGAATAATTAATATTGGCTATAATATATTATTGAAATAATAAGCAATTATGCTTAAAAGACTAACAACAAAAACAAAGATAATTTTAAAAAAAAAAGTATTTTTACATTAAAAAAGTAAACCAGTAAACTTGTTAAGTTTTAATCTCTCTAAGGCCGACACTCCATAGAGGCAACTGAAACAGGTTTTGCAATTTCCATGCTGATCGTTAATACTAAAGAAATACCGTGGAATGTTAGCTTAACATTTATATGAAACATAAATGAACTTGATGAGTAAAAAAAGTTTTGGGACTTGTTCAACATCCCAGCGTAGTTTTAGCGGGTAATTTTTCTTTAGTTTTCCTAGTTGTTTCTACGACGTAAATTGTGAAACTTTGAGATAAAAGGAACATAATACTTTCTTTTATTGTAGAGAATGAAATGTTTCGTCTATTATGACATTAATCGTATATATACACATTCCTCTTAGCGAATCATTTTGCACTTACTTGGAGGAAAACCGTTTAACACGTAATTAGGTTAACATGGTAAAGACTCACGAGGGACATTTTCCTCTCATTTTAGTGTCATTGCTACGAGTAAAAAGGGACTCGGGGATATGAGAAGCTCTTTTCTGCTAAACAAATGATCTACTTAAAGATATTTTACCAATAAAATCGTTATCACAAAACATGGAAAATTTATTCTAAAAATATTGATTTAAAAACAGATAGGGTATAAGAAGTACGAGATTGAGTTTGATATTATCCTCAATATAAAATCACGGTGTGAATCTCAAGACACATCTGTGTCGAAAAAGTCGAAGTTATGTTTCGAAATTATATTTTTGCATGTCTAGGTATAAGAGTATCCTGTGGGAGTATCCTTTGTAGCAAAAGAAACACGAAACATCTCGGAGGGGCGATATTTTACTGAATTATTAAATGAGGTAATAAATCAGTAAAATTGTTTAGCCAGGTTTCGAGGTGCGATCAACTTTCGAGGTGTCTTGATCCGGTAGCCCTTCAACACGAGATTACATTCATCCATTGTTCTATAATATTCGAATATAACTGTAGGTGCATTATAACAGTAAATTAATCTTCGTCATCAATTGTCTGTGAACTGACAGCGCAATGGATAACGCGGACATCCCTGCTTGAATTCCCGGTCAAAACAAACAGTAATATATTGCTGTTATAATACTTTAAAAAATCGGTATTTCGAGTTAGGGTATTTATAGTATATGTATATGTTGGTATATAATATTTTTTAATTTTCTTTCAGTCTACGATGCGTCAGGCCAATATACTCCCAACATAATGTTCGGTAGTGACTATTGGCTCGGTTCTATTGATGCCTGCGTAGATCTTCAACTTAAGAAATACTATGACGAGATACCGCCATTTAAACTTGGATTTATTACAATTAAAATTAACGTCAGTCTTCACGACGGCCATTTACCACAGGTGAGCGCTTTGCTTTATATATATATATATATATATATTTAAAAAGGAAACAGCTGCTTTATTTTCCTATATATGTAGATATATTAACCTATAAGACTATTTTAATAATTATTAACATCACATTAATTTAGTTTTGGGGCTTACTATATCTGCGTCTATTCTTTATTATTTTAATGTCGGGTTTTGAAAGCTTTACGCCAGAAATGTCGAATATTAAAAAATAACCTCACTTTAGTTATAAAAGTTTTCTCAATAGATCTCTGTGTCCCCAGAGGAATTCAGTAAAATATCCATTCAGCCACAATAATGCGAATCATTTATTTAATACCAACCCATTTTCCAATCATTGTTCTCGTTGATGGAAACTTTCATATGTATGACCCACTTCTTTAACTTTGAGAGTGTTTTCATCAAATCATTTAAAACTGTTTATGTGTGAATAGAAATACCAAACAATTTTAATAATAAACTTTCATTTTCTTGTTATGCGATAATAGTGTAAAACCATTAAATTGCATTATTGTTACTGGTGTCAGTCGTGCGTGTTAATCGCTATGATTACACTGATTAAACGCAAGTAATTTAAATAATTATTAATTTAGTCTAGTCCAATTATTATTAATTTTAGTTTGCTATAATAATAATAAATTTTCATTATTTTGGTCACGATTGTAATGTAAAAAAAATTATCCAAATATTTCCTTTTCAGAGCAGAATATTGTTCATTGGTGAATGTTTACCAGCAACGTGCAAGTCCAATTCAGTCAAAAACGTGGTCCAAGCTGCAATAGATAGCGCACAATCCCGCGCTCAATCCTCAGGAGTTCCAGCAACTTTGGCACTCCTCACCGTACGTCCAGTCCCAGGCCCATATAATTTATTTACAGACCCTAAAGTTCTCATACTCGGGTAAGCAAACTTACAGTATAGTTAGTTAATAAACCCGTGTGGGTTTATTTTGTGTTGATTCAGAAAGTTTATTCTGGTTTTAAAACTCGTTTAAGATAAACTTTGATGAGTAGATGAGTGCCGCATAATATGCTAATTTGTTTTTACTACTTATTGTCTCTAAACATATTCAAATATTCAATTTCTTTAACAATATAGGTACATAACCTTTTTATAAATTCTCATATTTAATTATCATTAGCATCGTATGTATTCATAAATAAGACTAATAACATGTTTTAAACCAAATCGTTACAAACACTTTATTATAAGATTAATGTTTTAAAAGTACGGACGGTTTTTTCATTATAATTGCGTACCATTTTCACTGAGAAGCATTTTTCTCATAATGTCTTTGTAAAGCTCCACAATTTTTCAGTAGAAGCATTACAATAATGAAACAATCTGCGCTCTATTAGAAACATCTGCTGGCGATTTACTCGACAGCGATATTCCTTCCACAAAATTGCCTGCTATTTATTTATTTTTTCATATTATATAAATAACTACATTCTACACAAACATATATATACTTTTATATATAATATTTCGGGACAGTAAAACGATACAATTTAAGTTTATTTCCATTGGGAATTTAAATTAAAAAAGTAACTGTGCCTCTTTAGCATATCTTGACAAACTACGGGTGAACTAGGAATACAAGATTAAATTAAACTTTCCAAGGGTACTCGATTAAAACTTATTTTAGAATTTGTGAGCAGAAACAAATAAATAGCCGTGTCAGATGTTATATCTTGGACTTAAAAGTAAACGTTTCTAAATTATAATATATTATTATTTTCATCTTAATTGATATAATATTGGTACCTAAGTACATACGAAATAAAATAACATCATATTGAATTCAAAAGTATTCCACTGAGCAGTCGAACTAGGCTTTGCTTAGAAACAGGTTAGGGCCGTCTATTTTATAGGCCACTCTGATCCACATTTAGTCTACGTGCTCGGAATAATATAACACATGACTGAAATTCTGTCGTCGGGACTAGAGAGGGTAAGGAGACTTGATAATACCAACTCGTAAACGTCATATTTACGCAATTATTAAACTTAGTTTTTCTGTTCCTGAATGAAAAAGTACACAAGATTAAAACTATTTCTTATAAATTAAAATATTTTACTCCAAATTAATATTTCAGATCAACAGTAATACTTGTATTGTTGCTTATGTTGGTGTCTTCATTCTGGGAAGGGTATTTGGAGAGGAAATATCGGATGAGCAATGCCTCAAGCAAAAAGGACCTCGAACTGTCCAATAACCACAATAACAACATTCCACACAACCATAAGGCTATTGTTTGTATATTCCTTTATAATCTCACATGAAATTTTAAACAACTGGGAAAATGTAATTTTTGAACTCGCTTTTAATGAAAGCCTATTCAGGCCCACAAATAGTTAGACTTTTTAATAATGTCCTTTTGAGCGACCAAAATGTATATAACATATTTACATCATAACAACCATGATCGCTCTTAAAAATGCATAATCAAATAAACATATATTTTTTTAAATTACAGCCTACAGAAACTTCTGAATCTGATAAAGAAATCGAGTTGAAGGAGAATAAAGAACTTCGTCGAGAAACTTGTGGTAAGTTTAATTGAAATTTGTACACATAGTGAGCTCATGGACAAGATTGGTCTCAAAGGCAAAGTGCACTGAGTGACTATCTATTTAATTATTAACTGTCAATATCAGAAGCAAAATTGATAATTCAATGAAGTTATTAGAGAGTGACGCCAGAAATAAATCTAGTTATAAACTTATACTCACTTACGTTAATTATATACATATTAGTGCTTCATTTACTTTAGAGTTTAGATCAATATAACATTCCAGTAAAATTAATTATGTCATTGTTATTTTTTTAATTCTAGCTATTAATTTATTAAAGGTACAGGCAGCCAGTTTTCAATTTTCTTCTTTAATTAAATAACTGTCTTTTGTTTAATTACTTACCTATAATAAGCAATTAAACTGAAACATCACTCTGAAGCATTTTTTCTATTATATTTTACTAACCTAACATGTAATCGCCGCTATGAGCTATGAACGGTGACAACTATTATTGATACATTTACATATGCTATGCCGACATAACGTCAATATGATCAGACATATAATATAAAATATTATTTAGGCTTTCTTTTTATAAACCCAAAAAATATTTGTAGAAGTTATTCTGGAGCATAAATAGAACTTTTGTAAAGTCAGACCACGTTTTTGATTTCCCTAAGCATATTTTCTTTAATGATAATGGTACACTTTCAGGATTATGGTCGGAGTTGTTGCTGTCATTTTCAGTCTTAACTAATGGACGCACAATACTTAATACACAAAAACCAGCTGATGGAGCTCTTACTTGTTTACATGGAATGAGGTATTTTATT
The DNA here is from genome assembly GCA_028551675.1 of Tineola bisselliella. Lineage (NCBI taxonomy): Eukaryota > Metazoa > Arthropoda > Insecta > Lepidoptera > Tineidae > Tineola > Tineola bisselliella. The sequence goes on along the minus strand of JAPWLS010002269.1, from coordinate 42,614 downwards.
AGGAAAATACAATTAAACTATTTAATAAAAAAATAACTTGTTTTATTGCCGTTTTCAGATTTATGTCAGTAATCTGGGTAATAATGGTTCACACATACTTAACAGTATTCTACGTGGCCGATAATAAAACATTACGAACAGTTACCGAAAGAAATATTTGGTACCAGTCTATTGGTAACGCATCATACAGTGTTGATACGTTCTTCTTTATAAGGTAAATATTTTTAAAAATATATACAAAAAACCTAAGATCATTATCCTTAACACTAGGTTTACGGACGTTTTCTATATACATACTTCTACTAAAACGCGTCAATTTGACGCATATCGTAGAAATAGGTATACCACATAGACAAGTTCAGTAATTCAACACTTTTAAAGAAAATAGTCTTCAATATATATTTCCCTCGATCAATGAATAAAAGTCATACAAAGAGATAAAATAAAAATTTAAACAGTTTTTGGTAATTATCTGATAAAAGTCAAAATGCGTCAAATTGACGTGTCCCGTAAACCTAGTGTTAAAGGAGCCTTAAAATTAATACCTATATTTTATCATTTTCAGCGGTCTACTTGTAACGATATTATTTTTGAGATCTGAAGAGAAAAAACAGAAGAAGAAAGAACAGGAAAAACACGAAATAATAAACAAAAATGGCTTCACAAATTCCGCTTTGTCCGTCTCAGTTTCAGTAATTAGTCAGGATTCTTTCGAAAAGGATTTAATGGAGAAACCAAAGACAAATATTTACACAATAAAAGAGATTATGCATATAACAAAAACATTTTTGTTAATGTTATTCTATAGATTTATTAGACTAACTCCGGCTTATGCGTTCGTGATCGGCTTAAATGAAATAGCTCTTCGGTACACACACAATAACGCGGTGTTCGAGCCAGCGATCTATGATCATATTACATGCGACCTGTTTTGGTGGAGAAATCTTTTATATATAAACAACCTTTACCCGCAACGCGAAATGTGCATGGTTTGGTCGTGGTATATGGCTAATGATACGCAATTTTACGCCGTTGGAATTATTCTCCTATTAATTTCCGTCAAGTAAGTCGTATGCTATTCACTAAGGTCACCCAAGCAATACGTACAAAAATAGAACTTTATTTTAAACCATTCACTGTCAGTATCCAAAGCACCATTAGTCAATTTATATACAATTACGGGAAGTCAAATTCTAATGTGATATGTATAGTATAAAAACTGAAATGTTGACTATGATAGCTAAAATATTGTCAAAACTGGGTAAACCCACAAAAAATACTATACTCATACTTAACTTTGACAAAGAATTACATTAAACAAACCACCGCTGTCACTTTGACAGTTGTAAAAAACAATTATTTTTCGCCTGAAAATATTAAATTAGGTTTATGAACCTTACTAATAAATAATAGTTGATAACAAAGTTTTATTGATTATTATTAATTAAATTTTATAAGTAATTAACGTTAATTGTTAATAATTTGAAAACAAGAGTTGTTTTGGAAGTTGTCGAACTTTTAATAGGCATTCAATGTAATTTAACAATTTATAAAACAAAGTCTTTCAACACATTTATTTATTTCAGGCACTTGAAGTTCTCAGTAATATCTCTGGGTATATTGATGGTTAGCTCCTGGGCAACCACAATCTATATTTCTGTTTGGCATCAATACAAGGCACGGATTCAAGAGCCATTCGAAATGTTCGATGCACTTTATGACAAGCCTTGGTCGAGAATTGGACCTTATTTCGTTGGTAATATAGACTTTCCATCCTAAGTTAATATTTAAAATATTACTTTATCTGTAGCTTACATCAAATATCACGAACAAGCATTTTCTAGATCCAATCAAACAGATGAACAATTCAATTTTACTCCTAGACCCTTGAAAGTGTACGTGACATTTTAAAAATCCTTTCGTAGCATTTCATGACACACATTTGAATTAAAACATCGAAATTGTATGTATTTTTAGGTATGATCGTGGCTTGGTACCTCCATAGAACGAAATGTCAAATTAAAATCCCATATTGGTTGGTAATGATCGCTTGGCCCGCTTCTCTAGCGATTATGGGTAGTCTCATATTTGGCATGATCGATGGATACTTTGAAGTGTGGCCCACGGCTTTTTATGTCAGCATTGGGCATACAGGTACAGTAATAAATAAATAAAATACGCTGCCGCACTAAAGTAAGCAAAATAATCATCTAATTACAAAATAATTATAAGCCCGTCTCGATATCTATTGATATTGAAAAAAGTCGAAGTAGGCACTGCCCTTAAGGCGAATCAGCTTACCATTTGCCTATAGTACTTAATGTCATCGATTTATCTCCAAAAAGTAAATTCAAATCAAAATTTACTCATATTAATATAGTATATATTATTTATATAGCCTGGGGCGTCGCTCTAGCTTGGGTGACCATCGCCTGCTGCAGTGGTTATGGTGGGCTGGTCAACTCGGCTCTTTCCTACAGAGGCCTACTGCCATTGAGTAGGCTTACATATTGCGCTTATTTGGTTCATCCGACATTAATGATGTACGTCTCCTTTCTTATGGATGGGCCTCTTCATTTGCAAAATTCTATGGTGGTAAGTTTATCAATAGAATATTAAAATACAATATCAATTCACTTCCAAATCATTAAACAAGCTCCTTGAATAATATAAAAGGAAATACAACGGCCAATCTAGAATTTATGGCTCATTTCAATCCGGAGGGTTTTCTCGAAAACTTGACCTACTTTCCGGAAAATTTAATACAGAAGAGTGAGAGGATAAACTGATTTAATTGTTTCAGATTACAATTTACGCGGGATTCGCGGTGATGGCATTCCTGTCCTCTTTCGCGATATCGTTGGCATTTGAGGCGCCAGCGGTACGCTTGCTCAAAATCATAAATCACTCGACGGGACGAAGAACACCTCCGGCTGATGGTGGAAGTACTAAATAACCAAAAATCAATTAATTCTTATTATTTCTCAATTAATGATAAAATTATTATAAATATAGGGAAGCATTCATTAAATATTGACTTGTATTGAAAAAAATGAAATTTATATTTATTAATGAAAATTGAAACAATAACCCATTTCTTACTTAAATTACTCAGTTCTATAGTTCTCGAATTATTTGTTTAATTTTTATTTACTAGACTTAATTAAAATCGAATTACACTTTTCAAATGCAGGGTGCCATTGGATCTGAACGCTTTAATCTTTAGGTATCTATTTTAAGATTTTTTTAAAACTTTTATATTTAAGATGGTTCAAACTAAAATTTGTCGCCTAATTTACATAATTACAATTAATACGTTACCATTTGTTACCATTAATGATAATCCAGATTCCATTAAATATATCATATATAATCAACTAAATTTGATACATTCCCTTGACTAAATCAATACAATATCTCAAAATTATATTAGCGATAATCACCCATATTATATTCATGTAATTAGCTAATATTATGTTAACATTTAAGAACTTACATTTTGAGATAATGAGATTTATATGTACGAATGAACTAATTTAATGAGTTGTAAAATGAGCATGAATTCCAAGCCTCCTTTTAGTTTAATTGTTTCATGAATTTATAATCGTAAGTTAAATTATGTGTTTAGGAAATTTTGATCTTAGTTTAGGTTACTATTACTAATCATAATGCATATAAAAAAGGTTGTATCTGATCAATTGATAATCTCTTACATACTTAAAAGTAGATACTTACTACGAGTATATTATATTATGTTTACATTTTTGAAAGAATAATCAATCATTTAAATGTAAGTTACAATAAAAAATATGTTTATGATAATATTTACATTCATCTCTGTCATCTTTGTTATTGTTAGAGTTTTCAAAACAATCTTTATTGCATATTTATATTTTATTGTCAAAATATATTGTGATTTATCTTTACACTATTTATAATAATATTTTGTTGCAAGCGCAGAATAAGATAATCGAATTTTGTCAAAAATATGTTGTACAGAATTATTCTTTTATCAATTAGGAATATTTGTTTTTATGCCAACATAATTAATAATAAATTAATTAACAAACACTTAAACTGTCTATTGGAAAGTTAATAAAATTGTTTTCCGTTGCTCTGCGATTGAGACAATGTTTTGTTTTTAATTTTGGTGATTTTGCAAATTTAAGAGATGTAAATTATATACAAATACATGATTTTCGTGTGATATTGTATAGTAGTAATGTTTATTTTATTCAATGTATAAAAATGTAAATAACGATATATAGAATAGATCTTCATCATTCATTGTATAAAATAAAACTATTATTGTAAATACTTCCCTTTTTTATTTTACTTCTTATAAACATAACTTCGACCCCCAACTTCTTGTATTGGTAATTCGAGTGAACCCAATCTTAACTCCACGTAAAGATATATCGTAACATGTTTTTCCTTTACAGCCGTTTACACGAAATGGTTTAGATTAAATTCCCGCCAGTATTTGTGCCAAATGGTCGTTCGAGAAAGCTCGTAAACACCAACTAATGTTCACCTACAATTTTGATATTTTAAGTTTGGAAAAGCATCTTTTTGCTAACAAGTATTCTCTTGTCTCTCGTATATATTTAACTCAACGTTCGAAACACACTTTTTTAAGGAACAGACAATCCTTTAATCCTATTACTTAGCAATTCAAACAAAGTGCCCAATTTAATTTTTAAGTGCTCTAAAATCACAAAATCAATATTATTTCATTTAAAAAATCTTTTTTTCATTTTATAAGAAATTAGAAATACGATTTTATTATGTCGACACCCTTCACGGTCTTTTAACTCTAAGAGGCCATAAAAATAGTGAACACATTCTAAAGAAAGGGACGGCTCATATACTTCTAACGATAACGTCCTTACATGCATATGCTAAAACTTATTTGCACCAGCTTGTGCTAAACTGTCTTACAAAGTTATACATGAATACGTAAAATAATAGCTACTCGTATGACTAATGGATGAATTGTTAGGAGTCACAATGTTAGATCTAAGAATGCCCTGTCAATTTCGGTTGTATGCACTCCAACATATCTGTAGAAAGTTTACTATGATAGTTCTTTCTACTTATGGATCTCATTTTAACATAACAATAAAAAAATGTTTCATCAGAAGATACCAAAAGCAATTATTTATTTAGAGGACAGAAAATATATATTTGTTTGAATGTAGGTAGGTTATAGGTATCTACATCAAAAGGTTCGATATGTCAAACAGAATGGTTTGATTGCTTCGGGTTGAAAAAGTTGAGCAATACCAAAAGTAGACATAAAATTTTATTTTATTTGAGTCGGAGAGAATTCGTTCGGTGCGTAGTACTGCGTAGGGCAGATCAAAAGAATCGATTTCGTGTGGTCTAGCCGAATGTGACATTGATTTCGTAGGTACATCAGTCCCTTTTCGTTTATTAACTCGTCGAAAAATAACAAACTTAAATGAAAAAAAAACTCACTTAATTGCTCTAAATTTCATTAATTAAATAAGTTTAATAAATTAAAAACGAAAAAGAGCTCGCTATTCTTCGATTAGCAGCTTTAAGGTTCTCTAAAAAATGTAATTAAAATGTTTGAACCCCCCGTGTTTAACCTTTCTCAGCGGCTCTACTAATTGCTTCTCGCTTCGGCTTACAAAAAAAAAACCCTTAGCTGTTAATTAAAGACATTTTGCTGTGTTAATGACCATACAGGTGGTCAATTAGGTACTTACGCAACCATCCTGGATTTCACATATTTAATACAGGTGCTAATAAATTTAGATTTCATATGAATCAAATTTGCATGGAGGTTTCATGTACTTCAATTGTATATCTGTATCAATAGGATAAAAGTAAAATCAGGAAATGAATAAAAAAATTCATGTATTTATTTAGATCATAGGAAACACTTGAAATGTATACAATAAAACAAATATTGAATTTCGCTGAAAATAAATTGAAACCCAGTCGTCGCATTTTATCGTGTAGGTAGAATAAAATATTTTTCATCGCTTCGGTGAGTCAAAATGGCCATCATGATTTATTATTCAATAGGATTACTTAAATTATTTATGTTTTTTGGATAGAAAAAGATGTGATAATCGCAGCACAATTCTCTCCACCCTTCCCTGCTTAGATTATAGTCGTGTAGATATCACATATACGCTTAAGATGGAAATTTAATTAAGTCACGTAGTCGTTCGTTAAACGTATTGTAATCTCTATAGGAAGGGTCTATGGAAGCTGAGATAACCAGATCAAACCAACTGCTTGTACAAGCTGAATGGACTAATCGTATTACATACCCTTCCATATATTTTCATCTATATATAAACAATCTATAAATTACACAAAAAATACATTTTAACATTGACATACTTTGATGAAAATAAATGCTTTCGAAGTCAGTTGTAAAGTAGCCGGAGTATAATGTAAGGATATACTCTGTCAACATGACCGCTGCTTACTTACAGACCTTGACAAGTTGACATCCGTTGCCATTGTTCATAGACAATATCAAGCAGATCAGCATATAAAAAATTAAGCTTTAATTTTAGAAGTCGAGACTGAATTATAATGTCCTTTGTTAAAAGTTTTTTCAAACTTTAATATTTCTTGGAATTTTACAGATTGATATAAGTATATTCAAATTAAAATTTAAAAAGACAAATCTTGACAGATTGTTAAGTTAGCTTGTTCTCAAATTGTTACAAGGAAGAATAAACTTCTTTTCCCAAGAAACCGCAGCACATTTTTACCCTTTTCTCCACTACAAAGCGTTTCTTTTGTCGATTGTGATTTTATCGGTAAACGCGGGCCGCAATATTCTCAAACTTTTTGAAGATACATATTGGAGTCTAATTTGCAAAATCAACTGCTTTTTGGTATTGTTGTGCTTACGTATTCTTTCTCATTATGGAAATGGTGTATTTTATTTATACTTATAACAATAACAACCGTATGACGTCATAAAGCTACCAACTGTTTTAATGTTGCTCAAATCTGACCCATAATACGAAATAGACGTTTGTTTATTTTATATTAATTAACAAATATGTAAGTTGATTACTTTTTTATATCTATATATACTACTCGAGTACTATTAGTTATGTATATGTTAGGCTAGAGTGCGGTTCTTGAGCGGAGACAACTGACACCACAGACAAATGTCAGCGTGCATCAGTCGCCTTCACTATGCCGGCTTGAGGAGAGTGTACTCCATCCAGGTTGACTCCTTGTCCTCCTCTCGTTATATCCGACAACTTCTAAGTGTTACTTTGTTACGCATTGCAATAAATACGAATTGCAACAATCTACACATATGAATATAAACTACTACAGTTAACCCACTCACATTAATGTCGAACTCGAATCGGCTAAAAGTTTTAACAAGCTTTCGCCTTAAATCTTCCCAACTTACTTTTACTCGTTCAGTTTAGTTCGTGATTGTAGAAACTATATTTTACAAGCAAATTAAAATTTCACTATTTATCTGATTCAAATTTCTTCAATTCAATGTCTAGTATATTGCAAATTGCCATGCTTTGGACCTCAATGAACCAAATGTAAATAATTAAAAGCAGCTACAAGACCAGTCGTTACAAACAATTTATAAACAAATATAATGTTGCAATCGCAAACATCTAAGTAGTCACAATAAATATAATTCACACAGTAAAATGAATACAAAATAAAAGGACACTCCTTACATTTGGGTATTGAGAAAATGTTAAAGTATTCTAATAGGACATTTGTTTTCTCCGAATTTCGTGTCATGAACCGATATTGATATTTTATTATTGTTTTATGGTTGTTCGGTTGAGACTTCATCCTTTAATATTGCTCTCTTCTCTTTAATCTATACTTGAATGTATCTGTTATTTATTTTCTAGACATGGGCTACTAAATACGTTTAAAAATAATATGAAACAAAAATATAGTGTTTTTGTCAACAACTCGACTCTGCAGCTTAAAATTAATTGAAAAAACACATAATTAGAAGGGTATTATACCCGTATGAAATGATAATATCCTCTCAGAGCACGTACAAATAAATTAAATCACAGAGTTCCTGCCTCAGCTTTAATTAAACACAACTGTGTACAAATCCTGCCTTTCATTTTATCCTGAACTTTGTGCCTTTTTTCTGACAGCTTTAATATTTACCCTTTAGATGTACGTGTATACACATTTGTTGCATGTGTGTGTATTGCAATTGATTTTCATTGGCACTGACACACAAAAAATGAGGTTATTAATAAATCAATGATTTATTAACTAATAATAAATAATAAAACAGTTTAATAAATAAGTTTAATAAATAATAAATAACTAAGTTATAATAAATAATAAAACAGTTTTTCTTAAATAAATTAGCTTCAAGATATATATATTATTAAGTTATTGTATTTCGTAGAGTGAAAGCTAGTGTTATGAAAAGAGTACATCTTTTAATACTAAATATAAACCATAAACCGGTTCAATTATTTTATCACTTTAGTGGATTTCCAATAACATCTAGCTTGAAATATGTGTGTAAAGTCAAATATAATAACAATCTGAATTCTAAAGCAAATATAATAAAGTACATCTATCATTATACTGCTTGCTTTGGATCAATTTTTATTTGAAATAATTTAACGTTTTTAGTTCATTAGTTAAATAAATGAATTATAACCAATTAAACTTAAGTACATAAAGTAAATTATAAAAAAGAGGAGTATTCAAAAGAACGGAAACGATGTAGTCGGCAGGAGTCCGCACAGAAGGCGAGTGTCACCTCACTGCGTTTATCTGATGGTCCCTTGTCATCTCTACCTCGCACTGATAGCTACTGACACTTATTTTAAATTAAATTATATTTTTACGGCTATATTATATATCTCTCTCTGTAAATTTATCTTAGGTTAGAATAGCCAAGAAAAGGTGAGGAGAAAATGCAAAACATAAAAACATGTGCGAGTGGTTGCCTGTATATTGTAAGTAAGCCAAAAAAAAATTGGCTTAAATAATTTTAAAAGGAAGCGGCGGGAGTCGGTTTATTAACAGTTAAAATCAAATTCGAGGAACAAACAAATAAATGGATGAAAAAGGACAAACAATTTTTTACCACAAAATTGAGCGTAATTAACAAAATTAATGACTACGGTCCGAATTACTCTTCGTTCCAAATCACGACATGCTGACGTAATCATGACGTCATGATTTCACCAGTAGGTATGTTTGTTTGAGCGTGCAGAAACCCTAAAATACATAGAGTATTTTTAATCTTTTGACAAAATTCACATTAAAAAACATTCACCGCCTTTTATAACTTTCGACATCCCTCAAGTTGTTAAACAAGTTCACTTAAAATGTCATACTTTACCAAAATGGAGATGTTTTAAGAAGGCGTGACGCGTGGCGATAACTGTAACGTATGTTGACTTAAATTTAAAAATATATATATTATCTAGACTTTATGTCATAAATGCCAACTTTTATCAGAGAGATCTGCAATTGGAAAACCCACCAAATATAACAAAAAACGTGTAGCGGACTGTTGCACGAGAAATTAAGAGTAGTTCATAATTTGTTTCAATAAAAGTAGCTCAAAGTAGTGTTTAGAAAAGGATAAATGACGGTTTTCTACAACAGCCACAAACTAAATTAGTATCTCCTCAAAAACTATGGCGCATTACTTTTTGCTATAAAAACATTGAATCATGTATTATTCAAATGAACATAGTAATATGAACTTTCATTAGGCGAATAAATAAAAGTGCACATCAATCCAAATTAAATATATAATATATTGGAAATAAAAGTACCTACTGGTTGTCTAGTCAGTGATTCAGATCTCGTCAATTACTCAAAACAAAAGGAAAATTTCATTCTATATAGGTATATGTTATAGCGAAGGACTTTACACTTTTATACGACAAAAATGCCTTCTATTTTTACACCAGACACATTTAATTTGTATTTCTATACCTGAGTATTTTAGCAGGCAGTTCCATTCCCTTCCCTTAAAGGCTCATTTCAAATTATATTAACGTTTCTAGAATACACTTTCTTCTGACATTGAAAGATAATTATGAGCATGTGTAACAATTTCAGAATCCGTAAGTGAATTTATGTATCTTTAAAACAATATACATGGAAATAACGAGTGGGCATTTCATTATTGGATATTGTGAGGCGACCTACTTTGCATAGTACACCGCCTAACCCTCACACAAATTTTTACTAGGAAAATCCAATTGCATTAACAAAAGGCAAACGGGTTAAAATAAATCCTTTGAAAATAAAGACATTTTGTTTAACTCTATTCCCAAAGTTTCCATAATCCATTTGTTACATCTATTAAATAATTCGCTCTTGTTCCAGGGTCATTTATTTTGGAAATGTTAAATTTGTGGAATATTTATTCTCGAAATGCTGTGAGGTGGCATCACTTACCCCTCCACAACCCAAAGGACATAAATCAAGCACGGCTACGGCCACCAAATGACATTTCTCTCAGGTCACACAGACCGTAAACATTCGAGAAGCAGAGAGGAAAATATCTATCTGAATAAACTCGATTCACTCGACTCACGGAACAAATTCAAACTCACCCAATAATTTATTGTTGACATTCGATCATAAACGGTTCAACTTAGTAAAATATTTTCCTCAATTTTTCTTCACGTTCGTAAATATTTTTTTACATTTTCAACTTTCACAATAAAAAATCCAATCAATTAAATAAACTCTAAAATTAGATTGTTATGAAGTAAAAACGCTTAAATTAACCAAAAGCCGTTGTAGAATTTACGATTCTATTATGTTTTACGTAAGACAAAAAGTCGCACATAGGGCGTAATACTTTATATTCTCTTTCCTTAGTTTGGTCGGGCTCAGTTATGGTTTTCGCCGTGTGACTGAGTCCCTAGAGACTTCTTATCGTAGACCACAGACTTCAAACCAGTTCACTGCGTTTAAAAATTGGATAATTTTGTTATTTCAACGATATTCATTCAACCACATTTTATGAATTTTATTCTATTTCTACTCTATTCTAATTTTCTTTATACACATAGATATTTAATCAAACAAACCCAAAAGGAATAAATTAAGAAATAATTAAATTAATGTTTTGCCCTACAAACAAATGAATATCATGCTTGTACAGGTTTGTACAAGAATAAAACGCGCTATTGTCTTATTAAAAAAATATACAATGATGTACATGAATCAAAAACATCTCGAACACCTTGACCGTTCTCGATGTCGACCTCCCATAAAATACCACGACCTACTAGCATAGGTAACTTTACAACTTATTGAGAAAGTCGCTCAATTATTTGTAACTCTATATAAAATTATCAATTAGTTATTATCACAATAAACACTTGCATACTAAACAGACACGGTCATTACGTTTCTTTCCTTATTAATTTCCATTTAAATAAAACATTGATTATCAAGAATATTTAATAATATTAGATAAAATACAACAGGAGTATTTCTGGTTGGCAATAAACGTGGGCCGGTTGTCACGTTCGCGGCAGTCGAAGCGTAAAATGAGGTTGCCTTCTGGCATCGAAACAGCCACAATATTTCATTGTCTGGCACCCGAGCTCATCCCTGAATCGACATGCGTAAACCGAATAATTACCTTTGAATGATTTTCCTAAATGCGTTTGAATTTAAAATATAAAAATACTTATTAATTCATATATTTACAATACTTATGAATTCGACAAAGATCAATATAAGTAAATGACAATAATAAATTATTTGCAATTATAGAGTATAAATTACAAATAATTCATAATTTCTGTCATTGTGGGTCAGTGTTTTACACAATTGGCGATAAGAAAGCTGTATTCATAAAAGTTTTGCGTATAATTAAGTCCGGGGCTTAATAAATTTACTTTAATTAACGCCTCTTTGTTGAGACGTGGTCGTAACTCATTTCGTACTGTGAAAACAAATATTAAACGTTGTCGCCAGTACGCTGAAATTAAACAACGTATCTAAAAAGCAATGTAACGGAATAAAAGTGGTTCTTATTAAAAAAGTTTAATGGAATTTAATGTTAGGTAAACTTTTTAGCAAAATAAATTGTTTTCTGGACAGATACAATTGTATTATTTTACGTAACTAGATAGAAGACAATGTGGCTTATTAGATATATAAATGCCTAGATAAAAAAAAACTAACATAAACGAAAACTAGTGCGTGCTTTAAAAATTCCTAATAAGGCGACTAAGACAATTCCCGAGCCAACAAATGCGGTCTTAAATATAAATAAGGAAGGATTGAATCACCGGCCCTCAAAGGTTGAGAAAATACTATTATACTACACATAAAATTACACAACTTATAACCTTGTAAGTATGATTTGTAATTTGTGTGGGTTGCTTAAAATCTTTCTCGTTGAGAATGTGCTTTTATTTATATGTTGCGATTGTATTTTTCTTCAGAAGCCTAATTAAATAAGTTCAGAATGTAGTAAAGTATGTAAGATGTGTTTGCCTTTATAATATTATTCTCATAATATTATCAAATCTAATTTGTTGAAGTTCATAACTTTTTATGAGTCAGTTTTTGATCTGGAAATTTTTATTAAATTCTCCAATGACAAAGACAATGTACGAAATTCATATATTTTTGTTTAATATAATTTATAATTGTATAAAATTGTCCTGTTTCTTTCAGCAAACCTCGTTAAGTGCTTTCAATGGACGTAACGATAAATGCTAAAAAACTTTTTGCAAAATCATCCATCAAACTGGACATCAAACACGTTTTTTAAGTTAATTAAGTTAATGGTAGAGGAAATTCTCTTCAGTCGAATTTAGGTCAAATTCTGATCAGGAATTTAAAACCTATTTTATATAAAGTTAACAAACATAACATCTCATGTATTAGCTTCTCTGTTTGGTATCCAAACAATTCCGTCACTAAAATAATCCTAAACAGTGTTTGCGTTATAACAAATAAAAAAGGAACGTTTACTTATACTCAGATACCTATAGATAATTCTTTGAAGAGTATTTGTTTATATGAAATTCTTCAGATCAATGCGGGAATGTTAAACACGTCACTTGCGCTTAGGTAGAAACAGAGAGAGATTTATTTAATCTCGCGTTGTACGACTCGTGTAGCGCGCAGATCCCGCAATAATCTGCCACGATGCCATCTAACCCAATCGTGTATTGTCCTTTCCTAATGCCGTTGATTTAATACAACAGTCGCATCTGACAATGTAAATTAAGATAGGCAGGTTCGCAAATTGAAGTATAGTGAGGAATTTAAGCGACACAATATTAACAATATTACACAAACTATTTGTCACATTCCTGATCACAGGGAATTCTTATAAGGCAACAGTTTATTCTTACGACATCATTAATGTTTAATGTTAAAATATGATGTTGGAATTATTCAGTTGTTATAGTTATATAGTTGCAAAGTTGGTAGCGCTATTCAAAGACCACAAACGCCTTTGAACATTATCCTTTGAGGCAGTCTTAAGTAAAATTTGACTATAGACAAATGACACGAATTACTTAACAGAATTCAAAGATAAACTTTCCTTTTAAATCTGAAACAATTTCACTTGAATTTAAATATTTTATATAGATATTTTATTAATAATAAATTCACAGGCATAAGTTGTACATTGACTTATTTTAGATTTTTTAATACCAAACTGCTACGGATAAGCACTAACCCTATTTTGAAACTTATTTATTTTGTATGTGTAATATTGATATCCTCTTACAGAAATAGATAATAAATAAACCCAGCTTTCTGAGAGTTAATAATACCCTGTGGTTCACAATGCTAGTCAACGAACAAGTTTTGAATACATAAATAGACACAGAAGTTTTCTGGGATGAAATTCCGTCGTTTTTTAATAAAATTAAAATTATGAGTATTATCCATCCAATTAATGTCTACAGAAAAATGAATTAGGTCGGCTTTCCATCGAGGCAATATCGAGGAAGTACATAATGCAATAATACACCGCACTAAATGATAGTTGCATTTCTTTTTTATTATTAAAAATGTTAAAATTACATTTTGACGTTAGAAAAATGCTCTGTAACAAGCGTAGTATGTAATAACGAGGATCCAGTGTTAATTAAAAATGCTGCCGCTTGAATGAACTTAGGTTAATTTGGTTAAAGCGAAAGTTATACGACTCTGTTTTAGAGATCACCCTGAATTTTATATTGACATTAATGCAATCGTTATTTATATCGTCTATTATTTTTAAATTTATACAGCTTAATATTCTAGATAGAAAAGCGTATCTCAAAACAGGAAATCTTTAAAAGGAGCGGGTTATGTATCCAATCTCTACTGAGTCCATTTAGTAAATTGAAATCTGTAAAAACTTTCTGTTATTGCCTCTTCAAACGTATCAAACTCGTGTAAAATCTAATAAAAGGGCACTTACTTATGCGTGACAACACGATAGAATCCTTTTTATCGTATATTTATGCAGGAAACCTTATAAACTTTACTGAAACAAAAAAAACGACATATATATATTTTAAACTGTACGAGTTTTGTATTTGTACTTGAATCTTTTCTAAACACCGCTTAGAACCCATCCTCATTATAAAACGTGTAGTCTAAATAATTATACAACTGAAGACTTTGTTTCTCTGCTATCGAATCGACTAAATTCAAATAGATGCAACCAAACTTTGTGCCTTAAGTATAGCATATTTATAGCGCTGAATTCAGCGTTAAAAATGAAATTTGAAATTTATTACGAAATAAGTCTAAATAACTCTTATTGCGGTTTTATCTTTCAAAATAACTATGAATGTAGGTTACAAACAATTTTAATTTTCAAAGCTGAAGCTTTCTTTGGTTAAAACATTTTCTAGAGCTCGTTGCAAAGCTCATTCATCACAGTAGGGGGTTACGTATAATACGTTTTATTATTAAACAGAGTATTCATAAATTACCGATATTAACAGTAACATTGATTCAAAAATCTATTGGTTAAATAAAATAAGAAATATGGCTACATTGCTTACATTTTTCAATTTTAGGCAGAATTTTTCGCCAATAGTTTAAGAAGACTGATTAAGAAGACATCCATTAAGAGCATTGGGGATCTGTACGATCCAGTGACCAGCAATCTGCTATGCAGAGCACATTGGTTCGAATTCCAGGTTAAACAAATGTTATGAAGTGTTAGTTGTTGATGTATTTATGGACAGGCCATTGCATGTGTATCTATGTATTTATTATTATTATTATTATACGAGTAGGTATGTGTTCAAATAGTATTATAATTAAATCCAGCAAAACGTGACAAACACCTCGAAACTTAAATATACATACAAATCTACAAATATAGGTATTCATTACTTAAAATTGCACACCAATTTAGCGACGGACAGCGCTTTCTGCTGAATTCCACGCGCCGAACAGTTTCAGTTTCACGCTTTCAGCTCCAGTCCCCTAATAGGAGAGCTTCGGGACGCTCGTGCGTACTCTACAGCGCGGACTGGGACTGATTTCCCGCGAGTTTATGTATATTAATAACGTCTTTCAATATAATTAAATAATAATTTGTGCTAGAAAATTTTAACTAAAATGTTTTTATAATTTAATAATAACGCCATTGAATCTGGTAAGTAAGTGCAATAAAATAGGCTTAAAACTTATTTTAATAAGGTTGACACCTTTTCATATGGAAATCTTAAATATTATTGACAATTTTTAGCTTTTTATCCGTGTATAAAGGTTTTTATTGCTTTTATTTTTATTATTCATTTGTTATATCTGCATCAAGTATTAACTTACAATATGAGAGATGCTGTACTATATATTGCATCGAATTAATTGATTATATTTAATTACAAATAAATTTTAAAATCTTGGTACTTTATATAAAATTCACTTAAAAATAAACACAAATCCTCGTGAAACTTTTCGTCATTGCGTTGTTTTTTTTTCAAATTCTAATATTAATATTTTACAATAAAAAAGCCACTTAAAGGGCAAATTCGGGATAATGAGGGTAAAGCGATGAGCCATAAGCACATTACTCAACCAGGTGCAAATAGTTTGAAACGTTATATTAGATTTTGTTCTTTAGCCCGAATATATTTTACCTCGGTTTTATATTGAAATAGAAGACCTACTATTGAATTTAATAAACTACAAAATAATAAAAATATATTTCAGAATAACAAATTGATATTAAAATAAAGAATTGATTAATAAGTCGACGCCAATCAGTGTTATAATAGTCGCACTAATTAAACTTGTCAGCATGTATTCACGCCCTCTCAAGAAATACATATCAATTAAAAATATGTTTGAAAAAGGAAACAGAATAAAAACAGAAGATAATAGATACTGAAATTGTTTTAATATTTATAAATTCAAACGTTTACGAGTCGGAATTATGTTAATCGATATAAATTCTTTTTATTCCAACCTTATCACAATATTTTTCTTTAGTGATTACGAATACTGGTAATAAACCCATTATTTTATTTTATTAATGGTCGTAACAATTGTTGGGCATGACTCGGTTTTAAATCACAATTTTCTTTATACATTTTTTATATAGTGGCTCGGTAACTTACCACACATCTGATGTCGGACTAAATTTACAATTGACAGTTGATTCCGCTACACCATCTTAATAAGACGAACTCGCACCATCCAGGTTGACAAGACATTCCTCTCGTTATACCAGTGACTTGTAAGCTGATTCCAAAACGTGACCAAGTCACATCACGGGTGTTACATTTGAAACTTGTGGTACTACTCTGGGACTCCCTTAATAATCATAATCAATCTGTCTACTCATTTTTTAAGTAATACCTACAGTTAAAGTAAATTATATTATAAATTGTTGGCACTCACCAACAATCTCAACAGCAGGGTATGCAGATATATTTTATTGTAATACGAAATTCTAAATAGAAGTACTATTTTATATTGTTAATATAAACAAAAGAATCTTTTCATTTATGTATTGTATTATATTTTATAAAGTCTTGTTGTTATGTAAATGCACGAACCCAAATATTCGAATCAACATAGAAAAAAGATCCTCTTCACTGTAGGCCCTTATCGAAGGAGAGGCGTAGGTACTCATGTATGTTATCTAAACGCAATGTGCAATCACATGAAAAAAGCAAGAACGCGGAAACAGCCACGACAATATACCATTTTGACATACGGTCGAATGTGTGTAGTCAATTATTTATCGAATGAAATGTACTTAGCCTGGAAATACGTTGTAATATACAGGTTGGGTTTTCGAAACGAGCCAGTGAGGAAAAATTAGGGATAGCTAGTTTTCTCAAGAAACTGAAATTAGGCAAACTACATTGAATTTTAAAAAACATATATGTATATCTATTTTTGATATTGGAGAGTTTCTATAGGTTGATATTAGATTTATTGGAAAAATTTGTTTCGAAATGGCATGATAAAAATACAAGTGATGTTTTTTCATATTTGTTCTTCAGTTTTTATTCCTTTATATATTTATTATTTTGACAAAAATATATATAACAATGAAAGATCAGTGTTTTTATTTTATATACATACTGCTGCAGCATAAGAAGATAAAGTTTTATAAAAAATATATTTGAAGAATGTAAAGGAGGTGTTCTCCAGAAAGGATTAAAATTTACACCCTCACTATCTTAAGGCCCTTACCCTCCTAGACCACGACCTCATTAGGGCGTGTATAAAGTTTATAGATATATGGTTAACGTTACCAATATTCAAAGTGAAAATTATTATATTATGTAATCTACGTCGTAAAAGGTGTTTAAGAGCCTGTGTCTCAAAGTAACGTTGTAAGAAAAACAATCAACCTACTTTTCTAGACTCTCTGTTCTTTCACGATCTTAATCCTAGAAAATTGAGATTTAGGTCACAATGTAGCACTATTTTTAAAACTAATCAAAGAAAAGCAACTGTACGTACAGAAGAAAATTAACTTTTCTATAAGTATAAAATCGAAAGTGTTTGCATGTAAACGTGTTTTTCTCAAGGAATATTGATTTTTGTTATTCTCGTATATTTTCTTTATCTTAACCTAATAAATAAGGGCCGGTAAATAAATCTTCTTCAATTGTATAGCAACTTTAGTTTACAATCGTTGGCTTAAACTTAAGTCGTTTTAAGCATAACTAAGGGGTATGTGATATAATACAATGTTCATTTATTAAGAAAGGCATTGCCTCGGTTTATTTCTCATAGCACCACTACGAACGATGCTATACGTAAGATAATTCAACTTAAGTTAGAATTGAGTTACCGGCCTTTGGATTTACTATCCATTGGAGCACGCCGTAATCATGCACACAATTTACGCCTCGATGGACGGTTGTCCTCAGCAAAATGAACCTATAATCTCCTAATCAACTTTATCACAATAAAGTTCATCGATGTCAAAAAAAAAACTTTATAGACTGCAAACGGAATCTAACTTCCCGATAATTTGCCTAAACTTCAGCCGTCGTGATCATGGTGACTTAACTTTACGATGACAGATCACGAACTTTGCGGGAACGGCAGAAGTCCTAAACTTTAACCTTAATAACAGTGGTAAGTTAACAGATCTCTGTCTACTTCAAAACATAAAAAGCATATGTTAATTTCGTTCAACCGATATGTTTTCAAAGCTCTTGTTAGTGACGCTTTAGGTAAGGTAATTAATCTTCTGCAATCAAAATGTTTGATCACTCAGTAAATTTTCTATAATATAATTTTTAACATTCAAGAAATAGCGACCGTTATAATTCTATATGTACCAAGTGCTTATAATAATTTCTAGTAACGCCTAGTCAAAGCACACTTTAATCATTAGTCTTACGTCGGCCTTCATTAAAGTTTCATCCAACCTCTTTGGGACACTAGGGTCTACATTTGTATTAAAAATTCATACACACTTCTATTCATCACTTATAGTCACATTAATACAACAAACCACATTTATTTGTATGCTGTCAGAAACCCCATGACCTTTTGAAGATTTTCTCCTTTAACATCATTTACATTACCGCAAAGTATTTGCAAATATTTTGTTACTAAATTAAAACGATTCCGTCAATTTTTATTTTCTTTTGTTGATATTCTTGAAAATTTCGGTAATTAAATTTTTATTTTATTGAGCTGTGATGAAAAATTCATTAGTGATGAAGTTAGCTCAGCGGGTTGAAAATAGCGTTTAATATAATATAATAGTCCTTGCGCCGGCTGTTACAGATATTGAAAACTTGCGCGTAGCTCAAATCATTACGTAACTAACGTATATTTTCGGTTTACGTCTAATAAACAAATAATAAAAGAAAACAATATAATAAATAGATCGTGCAATTTCACTCTTATAGAAATATGTATTGCAGCATTCACGTACCTACTTGACCGGTTTTATTCCGCTCTCCCGCGAATACTCCAGCAAGTACCCTTTTCAGGAATATTTATATAACTAGATCTATCTTCAATTGTTCTTAGGATTTATCACAAAAATAAATACATTGAAATACATCTGAAGCCCAAATACACGAAGAGACTCTGAAGCGTGACAGACTGACAGTGGCAATCAAACTTTCGGCCAAGTTTAGTTAATTTCAAGTCTAGTTCAATTATCGTTAAAGCTATACATATAAGTAACTTTAGTGGAAGCACGATCTATCTAATTCTTTTTCAGTTTTACTAGTCATACATCAACAGGGTGTGGTCCTATCACATAGTTAATTATGTAAGGTTCGTGACCAAAAACAATTATCGCTATATCAATTCGCTTGAGAGCTGACTCATGTTTTATCGCAATGTATAACGTGATGAAAGTTAGTTATAAGTATGATAATGATTATAATAGAATAGCTATTTAACAATACATTAAAATTAATAACATTAATTACAATTGTTGGTGAAATGATAAAAGTAAAATTCATTTTATTTGTGAGGTTGATTGCTAACATTATTTAATTAATCAAAGTAAAGCCGCTAAAAGTGCTTTCCATCTAAATGTATTTGTTTAAAATCAATAAATTCAATAAACGTTAATATTGTTTGAACACTACAAAAGCAAAATCAATTGACGACAGGCATGCAAACATCGTTTCAATCCTCGCCGCAACATTGCAATGCAGTACTATACGACCTCAGTATAAAGGGGGATAAGACAATAATACGATCGAACCATAGTACCTATGTACGTATGTTTGGTTTCTACTACTACGAAATTGGTGCAAATAGCCTGAACTAATTGATTTTTTGTTCAATAAACAAGGCTATTAAACAGCACGTGTCTGTATAATTCTATAACAATAGATACTTGTATATAATAGATAAGTACCTACAACAAATAGTATCAAATTTTCAATACCTACATAGTATCAAAACCTACCCTCCAGAATTTAAGGCTTTCTGACACTCACTTAGCATAAGTTAATTTGTTTAAAAGATTAAACAACCTTTTTAAATTTTCAGTATATAATGGGATTGACGAGCACAGGTAATCCAGTGCTTATGATGAGTCGTTTCCAAGCAAACAGCAGTACTGCCACACACACTACTCTCACGCCCGTCACCAAACCAACTCCAAATGGAAATAAAAGGCCTACACCAATCATTATTTATCCCACAGGTGATATATAAAAACACAACTACTTTCGTTAGCAATTAAGTCAATCTCTACCTATTAACGATAATAAATATGCATTATTTTTCTTTTCAAAACGATACAAATTCACCTAGTATAGGAATAGGTATAACTTTTATCAAAATGTAGAATGTGTGTCACATTTTAGACAACGCCATCGACGAGCGCGCTTCAAAATTGACATAAGGAGAAATGTGGTACACATAAGATAGATCCATGTAACATTTCGATGAAGTCGAGTTGTGTATTGTCTTTTGTTGTCGCGTCGTTAAGTATTGTTCCAGATCTTTCTGGAATATCATTTCTATAGCATTCTGTGAAGAATAATTTCAACATTTTTAAATAAATGTTACTTAAATCGGTTGTGAACTAAGAATTTAAATTTTATTCCAAGCGTGTTTCGTCAGCACATTTTACCTTGATCTGTCAAAAGTATTCAAGTAAAAGAAACGGATGTCACCTTTCTCAAAGTTGTCAGTATTGTTGGGTTAGACATAGACACGTCATAAAAACTGAGCTGACACATTATGGAATCTAAATGCGTGTTTTTCCTTTTATATGCTTTCAGTAACACCTGAATCGATAGTAGTACCGATAGTGTCATGTATATTTGGGTTTCCTTTGTTGGCGTTGACAGTCATTTGTTGTTTACGTAGAAGGGCTAAACTTGCAAGGTGAGAATGTTACTATATTTATTCAATAATTGGAACTGAATTATTAAAATTCAAATTAGAATAATTTTTATCATAGTTATAATAACAAAAGAAATTCAACTAATTTGATCTTTTAATTTAATAGCTGTCAATTCTTAGCCAAATTAATTATTTAAACATAATAGGTACCTAACATTAATATTCCAACAATGAAGATAAATTTACAGTCTTACAATTCTAGATTAATACTTAATTATTAATATAGATTAACGCTAAGTTAGATTTAAACTTTCCCAAATTTATCAACCGAATTAATTCGTTATAGCTATTTATTAAAGCTGCGTCTTAAAGCAATAATACGTGAATTACAGTATTTTTGTAAAAAAAAATCGAAATGATTTTTCTTTTTTTTTACTTTCTTAAATGGATAAGTCGAAAATAGTACTTAGATAATATCTAAAATATCACCTAAACTTAAATATGTAAAACGTAAATTTATATTATTTCAGGGAACGTGCCCGTCGCCGTAACTGCGAGTTAGATCGCGGGGAACTTTCCGTAGTACGTTTATCTCCAGTAAAGTCTAGATCACGAGCAGTCAGCCTAGCACGTTCACCACGGCCTTTACCTACTCTAGAACTGGATACTGTAATGGAAGAACGTTCTGATCCTGAACAAACCACACTTTCTCAGGTATTTTTCTAATACAATACTACAATTTTAAATAAATTGACAATTGAAGTGGCGTTCATTTAGAAGATTATATTTTAATAATTAAAGAAATTTTTTTTTTAATATTCTTATTGTTTATTTCGCAAAATGTAAACTCTTGTATGCATGTGAGATAATTTAAATATTTAGAAAAATGCCAAACTCTCTGTTTATATTTGTACTTCAAATACACACACCACCTCTAATAAATTATTATATAGGCAAATAATTGTAGTCAAATTATCGCTTTAGATTGAAAGAAATATAAAATAACTAAGAAATTAATTTAATAAAATTTTAGGTTGAAATGACACCAGATAAAGAAGTAGGAGCCATTTTGTTTGGCGCAGTCGGGGCTGTCGGTGCTGCAGCGGCGGCGGCTGCGGCCTGCGCACGGGACAGCTAGCGGCGTGGCTCAGCTCAGCTCGGAGCGCGGTCACCGCTCTGGGCTGCGCTCACCAGCCAGCCACTGGATGAAGACGATACGGATGATCCTGATATAGTTATTGATGATAGCTAGCAGGAGGATAACGAGCATTCGCTCGTGGACATTGGCATGCGTATGAAACTATTCCTAGATATACCACTGAGATTCTAGTGTGTGTGATGCTTCTTTTAAAGTTTATTTGTATATAACTGTTGAAGTGTATAAAGTATTCTATATAATTTTCCTATAATAGTTAAATATTAATAATATTTTATGTACATATGTTAGATATACTATACACGATAGTCATAAAAATAAAAACGAATTTGTTAAGTTAACAATAAAGTCATGTAATTATAAACTTAATAACATCGTAAAATTACTAATGTAAATAGCCTTTACAATAGGTTAGTTAAAGTTGTAAAATGTTCGCACATTAGCTAAAATCTATCAAACACTTAGCTTTATAAGCTCGGAAGCTTTAGTAGCTTTTTTATGAAGTACTATAGTTAAAATTAACGAATTGTAAGCGTAGATATAAACGAATTTTAGACTCAGACTGCCTTTAGCAAAATAATTTCAACATTTAAAAGTATGCTAGACTTAGTTCAATTGTAGGAAGTAGTTATAACTTTTTAAAATAAAAGACCAACAATGTTAACTTGATATGTAAGAATCGTGTAGTTGATTTTTAAAGAGCTTTTGTAGTTATTTTATTATAATTTGGTTTTGGAATGCATCTCAGCCATAGTCGAAAAGAGCAAAGTTCAATTTCAAATTGGGAATTTAGTAAAAACGTGATAATTGTAATATAAAAATAATATAATTAGTACCTTTAACAACCTTTTAATTAGACAAATTATATTAAACATGTTTTTCTATAATTGTGGAAATTTTCAACACGATAAATTATTAATAGAATAAACAATAATTCTACAATTGTTTAGAATTATTTAGCTAATAAATTTTACAATAAATATTACTATTTACATCGACTTTCTAACGTTAAAATATCAATATTACTTTATTTGACTTATAACTTGAAATATATGCAGTTTAATTTAGTAAAAATAAATAAGTTTCTACTACAATAAAACGATTCTTTAATTGATTGAAAAGTATGTTATTCTTTGTAAAATTTCAACATTTGTTTAAAAAGGCATCCTGAATATATCGAACTTAATATAAACGTGATTCTCCAAAAGGTCAGCACAGTTTTAAATGGACCTCAATCGTGAGCACACGCGCGTATCTATTATAAAATCAAGTTATAATCGTTGAAGTGTGAATGGTGCAAAGTGAATTTGTACTAAAGTGTAAAAATAATATTTCATAATGTGTGTTTGAAGGATACGGCATTTAATAATAACATTGCGATTAATAGATACAATAAATATACTGCATTCACAGAAGGCAGATAAGTAGGTTCTTTTTGTATTTATTTAATAACTAAAAAAATTGCTTAATACTAATGTTAAAAATTTCGCTAACAATTGAAACAATAGTATTCAAAAATTAAAAGCATTGGTTTTCTTTATTTTATTTAATAACATTCGCTAATCGTACTTATTGGGCAATACGCACGACACGAATGCCATTCTTTTGTTTTTCCGGATGTCCGCCGTGTTTAGAAAAAAACAATCGAATACACAATTTTTAAATAACACAAAATAATGAATAGTATGCTTACAGCGATATTGGTGATTGTATTATTAGTATATAACATATAAAATATATTATGTGTTAACACTAATAATAGGTACTTGTTTGATATTTTAAACTAATTAACGTTACCATTGTCGCAAAACATAGATAGTGTGTAGTGGTAGTGTAGTGTCACTGATGACATGATTTCAATAATTTTAAAACGTAATAGTCAGCCGCAAAATGCCCCTAAATATAAAGCATTTTTAAACTTAACATTATTGATTATTCTAATGTAATCTTTTGAATATTAATAGCAACTTCGACTTTATTAACGAAATATAAGATGTGGTAACAATTTCACACAAGTCTTTCTCATAAAATTTACATAATTCTAATTTATACTGATAAGTGTGATTTCAGAATAAAAGAAGTTTAATTAACATGTTGACAATGAAAAAGTTACACCAAAATCCTTGAATTATAAAATGTAGAGACACTATAACATAACAACAGCGGCCATGACCGGTCACTTAAATGCGCTAACTGACCTGATAATGGGTTACAGAATTGTTTACGTTATACTTTTTTGTATTTAATCCAACTTTTATTTGTCAATTAATATCTTTAGACTTTTAAAAACTATAACTATATTTAGTAACTTTTAGCGCAACACAACAATGCAATTAAAGGCATCAATTTAAAATTTGACTTGTCTATAATTACACGTCAATTTAGTGTTATAACTAAATATAATAAACTTTTCAACTCATCGCAATGGACGGATGCGATATTAATGTTGAACTCTCACAAACAATGATCGTCTATAAGAAAAAAACAATCGTTAAACATTTCAAAATCAAAAAATTGCGAGATTCATACTATAGTTATTTTAACCACAGATTTTAAATATCAAAATGTGAATCCAGATATTTAACCAGTTTATTAGGGAGTGGTTTTGTCGCAATCATCGCAAGCGCAAGTTGCAAGATAAATGCCGAGAATGTCCACTTCTTGCTGCACATTAATAAATGTCCGCTGCACACATAGTCCTTAGACAGTGTTAAGCAACCAAAAAGTTTTCCTAATTTTTAAAACTTTAAGTATGTAATTTCGCCAACTATTCTGTTGTTGTTGTTTTTAGTGTAGCGTTTATAGAGATATTTGTTTAACTAATTTTAAGTATTATTTTCAAAAAAAAAAAACCAAATACTAAAATTGGCATCATTTCAGTTCTAAATTATATATCTATAAATAAAAATATAGTGAAATAACTGAGATTTAGATTAAAGAGATAATTGGCATGACACATACTATTCAAGGCGTCTTTTATGACAATTTTAGTATCCGGCCGGCGCATATTGTGGAAAACTGCAAATATTCACAGTTACAGGAAGTATATAATTACTTAATATGTTTTGTTATATTACTGCGGTTACGCTTATGAAGACAATAATTTAGGATACACTACGCTTTATAATTTACATACAAAATTATGTATAATTGATAAAAATTTATTTATATTTTGCACGTTATTTTTAACGTTGTTTTTATAAGAAAACTATTAACACTTTAATTCATCTCCAAACACACCAAGCCATTTAAGTTTAAAAGACGACCTTCCCAAAAATCAAATAATCCTTTTAGGGAAAATCAAACAATTGGATGTTTATGAAATTTATAATTAGCGTAATTATCATAATATAGCTTACTCATGCAGTTTCACAATATGATGACCTTAAAATGGACGTATTCGCAGCAGTTCACGCGAGCTGATCCATGTTTTATTAAAATATTGAAGTAACTTATTGATGGTGAAATAGACGTCTGCTACAGTCTATAGCCTCTAATGCTATATTGAAGAAGAGATGCGTATTATATTGCTTGCTTAATAATTAATCAAGCTTTTATTAAAATTATTTAATTCATATATAATTTCTACAATTACCTTTTCAATGTAATTGGTGTTATTTTTGAACATAATTCATATATATTGATTACTTTTACTGTAGTAATAACGCAATTGTTTTTATTTTGTTCCACTATTTTTTAAAATACTGTTCAAATTATCATTAGTGTATTACTATAACATTTTATCCTATCTATATTATTGGAATGTTGTATTGTGCATTAATCCTTCATTTGTATTCTGAATTTGTATTTAAACTATTTACCATAGACCACTGTATCGCATACCAGTATAAAAAAAGCGTGACACAACTTTATCGAACATCAAATCAAAGAACATTTGTATTCAGTGAATTGAATTATGCGTTGTTCTTAAATATGTAAATAATTATGTATTCATTGATGACCTTCTGTAGATTTAACACGAGTTGAATAAGTAGCAAAATGGGTAAAGGTTTGTGATTAACAATTATAACG
Organism: Tineola bisselliella; assembly: GCA_028551675.1. Classification (NCBI taxonomy): domain Eukaryota; kingdom Metazoa; phylum Arthropoda; class Insecta; order Lepidoptera; family Tineidae; genus Tineola; species Tineola bisselliella. The sequence continues at coordinate 16,150 of JAPWLS010002269.1, read as the reverse complement.
AATAACTGATTATTACCTACTTATATCTGATTTGACCCAAAAACACAGATGATGTTAATGCATAATGATAAAGAATGCAGTTGATCATTAAATCCATTTAGGTTGTTTGTTTGCATAATCCACGTAAGGGCTTATTACACTGACAATTTGCAAGCGACTCGTGAACGTTCCCGCCACGTGAACGTAGCGAACTCACAGCGACACTGCGATGCTCTTACAATAAAAATTGTATGCTTACAAATCGCAGTGTGATTTAGCTGTTAGGTCTAACCTTGGTTCAAGAAAGGAAGAATTATAGACAGACTTAAGACACAAAAAGTCATTAGAAATAGTAATTTATTTAAACTTGACCTCACATAGTTTAAGGTTTAAAATAATATATATGAATAATATATAATAATTTAAGTTTATTCAAATTATTTATATTTTTCAGAATCATTGAAGAAAAGCCAAATGTATTACGAAGAACATGCGGTGGGTGATATATTGGTGGTGCATAATATCAGTCAGTTCATCAGAACGATACCAATTCCTCGATTTGTGGTCCGATTTATTTAGAACAGTGCCTCGTAACCCTCATGAAGGATTTGTAATAGACTATGATATTAGGCCAAATGAAGAATTTGATTTCATAGTAATAGGAGCCGGTTCAGCTGGCTGTGTGATAGCTAATAGATTGACAGAAATACCAAATTGGAAAGTATTATTAATAGAAGCAGGTGGAAATGAAAACTTCTTTACCGATGTGCCAATTTTTGCTCCGTTTCATTCATTAACAAGTATGAGCTGGGGTTACCAATCTGCTCCACAAACAAAAGCATGTAAAGACTTACGAGGCAAAGTATGTTTTATGCCTCGAGGAAAAGTGTTGGGTGGTAGCAGTGTACTAAATTTCCTCATATATCAACGTGGTCACCCCGATGACTACAACGATTGGATGAGAATGGGTAATGAAGGTTGGAGCTATGAAGAAGTATTACCATATTTTAAGAAATCTGAAAGAATAGGTATTAGTGAGTTGCGTAATTCCTCATATCATGGAAAACATGGTTATATGAATATAGAACACGCACCATACAAATCACCATTGGAGAAAATGTTTAAAAAAGCTGGCGAGGAAATGGGATACAAATGGAGAGACCCCAATGGAGAAGAAGTTATTGGATTCTCTAAGCCACAGGCAACTATGCGTAAAGGAAGACGTTGTAGTTCTTCTAAAGCATTTTTAGAACCTATACGAAAAAGGAAAAATTTGAAAGTATCAAAATATTCCACAGTTACAAAAATACTTATTGACTCAAGCACAAAAACTGCATATGGTGTAGAATTTTCAAAACAAGGACGAAGGTAATCCGTCAGTAAATAGAAATCAAATGGACTTCAATTAAGTAGTTTAATGCTTAATTTTTTTTAGATATTTGGCACGTGCAAGAAGAGAAATCGTTCTTTCAGCAGGGTCAATTGGATCAGCGCAATTACTTATGGTCTCAGGTGTAGGCCCGAAAGACCATCTTAATGAATTAGGAATAGACCCTATTATTGATTTGCCGGTCGGCTATAATTTACAAGACCATGTCACTTTTTCAGGAAACGCTTTCATTGTCAACGATTCAAGGATTTGTGTTAATGACGTAAGTAAACACTTTTATACATACAGCTATAAGAGATATTAATAAAAGTAAATTCTAAGTGGTTTTAGAAAATATCTAAAAAATACTAATCACAAATAGACTATTGTTCATGACCTATGTACACCTACTTGTATCTCCCAAGAGAGTGGAATTTAAGTTCAGATGTTAGGATGATGACAACGGCAGATGACTGCAGCGTCTCCGGTGGTTGCTACAGCTTATCTTAGTGGAAAAGGACCATTAACCTTACCCGGCGGGGCAACTGGATTGGCTTTTTTGCGCACATCGTATGCTAAAAAAGACACATCGACATCGAGGCCTGATGTTGAACTCGTCATGGGTGCTGGTTCCTTAGCTGGAGACTTCTTTGGTATTTTACGGACTTTATTAGGTTGGTAACAACTAACGTAAAATATTTACTCTTGAATTAGCACATTACCATTCTCTAATATTTACAAGTAAATAATATTATATCATAAATTACCTAACAAGTAGGTATAGTTAAATTGAGACTCATGTTTTTTTCTTTGCTACAGGAATAACAGATGAATGGTATTGGCGCGTATATCGATCATTACCAATGAACGTTAGACAAAATACATTCGCAATGAACCCTGTGCTTATTAGACCTAGCAGTATTGGACGGTTAACGTTGCGGAGTGCTAATATATCTGATCCACCAATTATCAACCCTAACTATTTCCATCATCCTGATGATATGAAAATTATGATTGAAGGTGTGAGACTGGTGAGTCATGATGACAGCGAAATACCACAAAAGGCAATACTTACTACGATACTTATTTATTTTGTCTGTCAAAAGGTACAACAAGTTATCGCTACAAAATCATTTCGTCGCTATGGAACACGTTTACATGAAACTTCTTTCCCTGGCTGCGAAAAATTAAAATTTGATACAGACGTGTACTGGGAATGCGCTATCATGCAGACCTCGATTACTCTTGATCATCAAGTAAGAAACAACAATCTTCATTTACTCATTAAACTATTTGAAATAAGTATAAAATTATTTTATCTACAGTCCGGTACTTGTAAAATGGGTCCACCTGACAATCCTACATCAGTAGTGTCCCCTCGTTTAAAAGTACTCGGGGTGAGTGGTCTACGAGTAGCAGACGCATCTATAATGCCGCGAATTCCTGCTGCACATACACACGCGCCCGTCGTCATGATTGGAGAAAAAGTTTCTGATCTTATAAAAGAAGATTGGAACGAAAAAGCATACACAAACAACATTTATAATAATGTAACCAAAGAAAGATTAATTACTAACAAATTAATTAAATCAAATATAGTATAGCTAATTAAATATGTACTCGTATATTTAATATACAATATATTATCACGCAATGTTAATTTTTTTCAAAATAAAACCAATGTCTAGTGAATGCGTATTTCGTTTTATTTGATTTTGAGTAGGATAGGACTTACTATATGTTGTGCTATTATTTTGTTATGGGCTAAATGCGATTAAGTCGCAATACCGTGTGTCGTCCGATCGATACCGGTGCCGAGCGGAGCGGAGCGGAGTGTTCCTTCCACCCCGCATCATAAAATCCATTCTAGTTTATCTAGCGAGTGTGCGTTGTGTAGTAATTTGCACATTGAAATTTATTTTTATAATGGAAGCATTTATTAAAATTATTCGTAGATTTCCATGTCTGTGGAATACAGATTCAAAACATTACCGCGATACAGGTGTTAAAGAATATGCTTGGAATAAAATTGTGGATGAATTAAAATGTCCAGAAATACCAGATTGTAAGTCAATTCTCACGGCCGTATTTATTTATAGCACTAAAACTTTATTAATCGCAGGGATTCATAATTTAGTTTTTTTTCAGCTAAAACCGCTAAAGTCGAGTGGAAGAAATTGCGAGATAGTCACAGGGATTCTCTGAAAAGAATAAAATCATCTATTGAGGGCCAAGAACCAGTAGATGTGCCGAATAAATGGAAATATGCCGATGCAATGTCATTTTTGCTACCATTTATTAAGAATCGTAAAAAATGTTATAATTTAACGTTTTGTCCAGACTTGGAAGAGTCCTACTCTCCAACACATATAATGACACGAGTTATGACATCGGTCGAAGCACCAGTTACTAATTCTCATGAGTTACCCACGCATCCAGAACACAATAATGACTCTGACGAGAACCTTGTATACCCAACCGAAAATGGAGAATCTCGGAAGCGTAATCACAATGCAGAAGAATCAGATTGGAAGGCAGTAATAAAAGAAATTAATGACAACTATAATCATTGTATGGAAGAAAGAATTAATGAACGAGCAAAAGAGGAAAGGTCTAAGAATGCGATGAATTTATTTTTTAATAGTATGTGTGAGACAACTAAGCAATTTCCTAATTGGTTACAGCATAAAATTAAAAAACAAATATTTGCTATAATATCTGAAGCTGAAGAGAGTCTGGATCAGTACTCTCAAGAGTCATTCACATCACCACCATCTGGAATGACACTCCAAGGCACTGATTCAATTGGTATAAAATTGAAAAAGGAAATCTTAGATTAAAAAACACTGAGGTCTAATTTTATTATCAAAATATGATTAACAAAAAAAAAACATTGTCATTATTTTTACTAATTTATTACTACTTTAAACTATATTCATAAAATTAATCAGGTGAAAAACCAGTTTTAGTTTTTCTATTAAGAAATCTGTATAGAAAACCCATTCTTTTCTCCATTTCTCTCCATTTTGTTGGTCGTAATGTAGGGAAGGCTGTCCTTGCCCATATTTTCCTTTTCCTAAGTAATACCTATAATTAAAAAAATATATATTACAACTTAATTGCTTAACAAAAATATCGAAATTTTTAAATGATAACTTACTTGATATTCATTACCAGAAACTCCCCTAATCCATGATGGAACAGTATATAGTGTTTTTACAGGATGTAAATTACCTGGGCCTAAGATATCAATATAGTCATTTTGTCCAAAAAGAGCTCTTCTCTCTGTCCAGTGATTTTTTGGCCTAAAATAAAGTCTCATTAAATATATCACCTGTTAATAAATTTATATTATTGTTATGTTATTAATGAACTTGATTTAAAATTAATTAGGCTGCGGCTTACCTACTATAACAGCTAGTTTCGCCGCGAAGTAATAAGAAGCAGCCTTGTAATTTAGTTAAATTATATTAACCTACCTATATTCTGGCATAGGTAAAGCTCGTCCATCATCTCTCGGTAGAAGACCACCACACCAAATTTTTTCTTCATAGCCATACCTCCGAACTAATCGCGTTTTATTAGCATGATAGCGTGTTCTAAAATATACAGAATACAAAGCATTTTAATACAACAATTATTGTGCCTAAACCTAAAAATACCATAAATCTAACCTGACAGCCGTTAAAGTAGGTCGCCAGATATTTTTCAGTAAACTCTTACCAATCCACTCCATTAAATCGAGTCGTTACTAAAGCAAAATCTAATAAAAGGTTATATCAGATTATAAACTAAAATTCTATGCTAAACCACATAACAGCGAGGAAAAAATAGGTTAAACTACGAATGACATTATACATTTTTTGCTATGGTTCATTACTTTTAAGTCACATACATGTATTTCAAAGTTTTGCAAAAAAGAAAAGTAATAATAAAATTTTAAGTTATATTTATAATGTGATACATAAGTAGATTTTAGTTTACAAATATAAGTAGTTATTTTTTTTTGTAAAAATTGATTCACTAAAGGCAAAAGTAGCATATAAGAACAACACTAATGATAACGCAAAATAGCAAAATACAAACAAGAAAGTACAAAATGGCCGCGGTTTTTGTATAATTGATAAATACATTTTTTATATACAGATATAAAATGTTGAAATGATCTAAGAAAATAAGTATGTATGCTTTCACTTACTTAGTTTAATGCGAAATATAGGATTTCTTCGATATAAGGATTTTATAATGTACGCAGTAAATATGACGCAAACAATGCGTAAAATTTTATTTATGTTTTGTACTTATTGGAAGTGCGAAAGACCTTAACAACTTAATATACCTAAACATACCGTTAATCTCTATTGAAATTTAATGATTTTTGTTTTATAGAGTATGTATTGTAAGAGTGGTTTCAAAAATGTGTCGTACACGCCTAGATTGCTTTTGTTTACAAATAATATGACGAAACAAGTTTTTTGTTTACCACTATATCAATTAAGTTATTAGTATTATTTTTTTAAATATCAGATTTGTACATATTTTCAGATATTGTGTTTCAAAATGTCTAAAAGAGATCAAAGTGACAGAGGAGAACGTAAACTTGATGTTGGTGATTACGAAAGTCTTATATCGCAACACAGTATATTTGAAACGTCGCGTTCTAAGCCACAAGGACTAGCAGAATTGCCGAGCTTTCCTGGATTTAGCAATGCTGAAACACAAACTAAAGTAAGTGATTTGAGAGGACAAGCTGCTTCTACCTTGGGTGCTTGGCATTATAATCCATGGTGGATGTTAGCTGGCACATCAAGATCCACCCAGTCTCAGGATGATTACTCTGAAGACAGTGATCAGACTAAAATTAAAATTGAGCCACAAGGTCAGGAAACGCCAGACCATGATCCAATGCAAAGTGACATAGAATACACAGCAGGTTCTATCACTCCTCCTGTGGGGATAGATACATTCTGTGATGACTGTTCAGATCCCTTTTGTGATTCTAGTGCTAGTATATGTCGCAAATTATTTCATTGCCCACATTGTCGCAAAAGCTATCCTACTATACTAGAATTTAATACACATTTAACTGGTGTGCACCCCGCACAGAAACCTTTCCGCTGTCAGATATGTTTACAGCCTTTTGACAGAAAATCCCACCTGAGGCGACATTTAGATGCAAACCATCAGCGGAAAGATGTTAACAAATGTTCTGTTTGTTCCAAATACATTAAAGATAAAAGTAACCTTCGTAAACATATGCAAGTGCACACAGGACGAGTTCCGCAAAAACAATTCAAGTGTGATTTGTGCAACAACAAACGCTACATGTCTTTGGACAGACTCAATAACCACAAAGTTGTGTGCACTGGAGAAAAGGTTTTAAAATATTGTGACATGTGCACCAAAGTGTTTGATAATTCTAGATCTTTAAACAGTCATAAAAAAGTTCATGCAAGAGAATTAAAATGTGACTGTTGTGGAGAACAGATGCGGTCAATGGAACAATTTACAAATCATAAAATTGTATGTCCCGGAGGCCCGTCAGATGTTGGTAGTGGGCATGGCGGGCCGAGCACATCTGGCGTAATGGGCTTAAATCGTTGTTGCACCCAACCAGGACTATGTGAACATGACAAACCCGCCTATTTGAATATACCTGGCTATGCGTCAGGCCGTGCTCTGGATGCTACATTGACATCACTAAAATCTGAATTAAATTGATATAAACAGTTAATAATCAGCCACAGAGTAGTATTAGATAATTTTTGTTTATCAATACCAAATAGATTAAAACAGAATAATTATTCACATTTGAAGTACACAAGACTGATGCAAATATTCCCGCCTGCAAACTTGCTTTACCAGTAACTTATAATTTGTTCATAGAATTAGTTGCTTTGATATAGATTAGATTAAGTCAATATAGAGTTATGTTTATTCTTATAGCTTTATGTTATAAAATCCAAAATAACAGCAATGTCAATTTTTGTAAATTTAATTTTGGTTTTAAACATTGCCTCGACTGAACTTAGGGTTAAAATTAAGTACAGTATTAAAAAGAAACTTGTTTATTTTTCTATATTGGTAATTTTATTCATTCAGAGTTATATTTTTATCTTTATTATTTGTTTGCAAATTATAATTTAAATTAGGTAAATTTTATTGAAAATTGTTTGATTATTATGACATTGCCCACACACAAATATGTTGTCTATTATTATACAGGTTGTTCTCTTGCAGGATATGATTTGCATTAAAAATGGTAATGAAAATAACTTGTAACTCTGAAAGAGTGTCTTTTTCATTGTATTTTTGATGCATTTCATGAAAATAGGCTTAAGAATTGTTGTAATGGCCCTATTTTAAGAGAGTTCTCTTGGTACTCATATATTTATTAGGCCTTAAAGTATCTAAGAATTTTATTAATATGTATCAATGTTTAATGTTTTCACTGTTAATTTGTTATAGTATTCTTATATTTTACTGTTCTAAAATACTGTGGTTACACACAAAAAAAATCAGAATATAAAACTTATAGCAAACATTTATGTTTTGTGCTATGTTTTTGTGCAATTTTGTTATTTACTACAAAAATTTAAACATTGAATGTTATTTTTATTCTATTTAATTAACATTATTAGTACCTTGTTATATTTAAATAATATACTTAGTATGTAAGTTTTTGGTATACATTTATACAATATTTTTACGAAGTAGAAGCGAGATATTATCAACTCATAACTCTTTGTTTTGAAACTGTTGTAAAGTACAAAGAAGCTTATAAACATACCAAAAAATCTTGTATGTTATGTTAGATTTAAATAATATGTTTTATTTATGTATTAATATTTGCCTCTCGGGTTAAAATAGTTTTTTATATTTTATTTAGTTTAGCGCAGTCTTGCTCAGACCAACAAATAAACTAATTTTTGTTGATCCGAGCTTATTTTATACACTTGTTTAATTATTAAGAAGTAAGCTTATTATAGCCATTCCATTTGGACTATTTATTATTTATATCTTCCATAGAAGCTACATATTTAGTTTTATCGTAATATATGTGTTTTAATCACATACCAGAAGATGCTAACTATTTTATATTCTTTGATCTTTTTCATTCGCAAACATTATTTTGGGAAGTCTATTTTTTAAACGCTTAGGACTAAGTGAATATCCATAAGACTTAAAAGAGTGGTTTTAATAATTCGCTAACTTCCTTTCAAAATTTCCAAAAGTGAGGCCGCGATATCGGTAAATTAAGCTAGTAACATGCCTGTTGTGTACCTAAATTATTTTTAAGAGGCTATTTTATTTTCATTTGTGCAATAAATGCTATAAGAAATTCCGCCTAAGTACCCATTCTATTATAAATACTCTGATTTGAAGTGTTTGTTATTACTATATTATTCAGAGAACCTCCATGCAAATATGTGTGAGGGTCAATTCAATAATTGTTGGAATTTTCACCCAAATTGTACTTAGGAAGAAATGGAACTGCTAATTTCTAATAGCACATTTCTAGAACATAAAGGTTTTACTTCCATTGTTTTAAATAGGTTAAGAGTTAATGTGTTCATTTGAGTGTAGTTACATAGTTTGTAGTTTACCTATTTGTACTGTACTTTAGACTGTAAAACAGTATGAACAGCTTTTTTTTCTATAATCAATTATAAAACAGGATCTAAATATAAATCTATATTATTGTTTCCTATACCCAACCTCCCTTCCCTGTCTTAATTTAAAATATTTCATAAGACTCGATAGTCTTACATCATCAGGAAGTTATTAATACAAATAATTAGATGTCAAAGTATATAATTTGAAAGCATTTACAGTTTATAAATTATATTACAACACGTCCACGTTTAGCTGAGGCCTTAACAATTTTAGCTTTCTTTTCCTTTTTTTTCATAGAGATATTCTCTTGTCTCTTCTTTTGCCTTTCTTGTAGTTTCTGCTCTACATTTGATTTTCTTTCATCCCACTTTTTCTTGCTCTGTTTCTTTTTTTGTTCCTGTAACAAACATTAGTTACATGAATGTTATTAAGTAATGAATGACTTGCATGTTTTTATTAAATTAAACTTTGCATACCATTTTTTTTATGGATTTCTTTAAAAGTACTGGATCATCTTTAACTTTCTCTCCTTCAGCTTTCTTGAGAATATTTTTCCAGGCAAGTTTATCCATGACCTGGTGAGCCTTCTCTGTGCCATCAGTTTTTTCTAAGAGTTTCACTTTTTCATCTTGTTTCTTTAAGTTTTCTAAAAGTTTTTTAGGATCCTTTTCTGTCTTTTTAGTTTTCTCTGTAAAATTATTTTAAAACGAGAGTTAAGTAATCACATCGCAAGAACAAATACCTTAATTAATTTCTATTGAAATATATATCAAATACTAATGTTGTAAAATTACCTTTATTTCCTAAGTTTGCAAAATCAAACTTAGAGAATACTAATTTGCCATCATTATTAAACACTGGCTTAGCTACATTCACATTGTCTTCCTTTTGATTCGGACTACCTAATGTTCCATTCAATACAGGTTTCTCGGTTATCTTCGCTAACCTCTGTTTCTTTTTAATCTTTTTGTTTATTTTACTGGTTAAGCTTTTCTTAATATATTTACTTTTTAGTGTGAATTTTTTATCAGATTTAATTTTATTTAATTTCTCTTCCAAGTCTGTTATTGTACGAGCTCGAGTCGTTGTTATTTCTGTATTATTTTGAGGCCCAACAGATTCTTCCGTTTCAAGTAACATTGATTCATCAGTTTCACCTGAAAATATAATGATATTGAACCACGTTAACAACGTTATAATTTTTAAAATAATTAAACATACATTACCTTTCATTTGTTGCGGTATATTAAAAGCAGAAAACACATTCTTTAAAAACATATACTCCTTGTGTATATCAGCTTTAATTTTTTTGAAAGGAATTTTTTTAACACTAGACCCCATTATTAAAACGCATTTAACATACACCCCAATTATCTACATAAACATGTGTTATAATATTAATGCAGAAACTAAATAAAATGTACGCAACGCCACGCTCTGTTTGACATTGACAATGTTCTTCTGTTTAACGTGCCGATTTTAAAGCACCGATTATTGGATAAAATTTTAAATAAATAATTATACGAATTATGTAACCTATTACCTTTTAATCTCTATATTTTTTATAACAGTGATATTTAAAAAAAAACTAAAAATCTTTGCAATAGGAAAAATATCTGCTGAATACTGAAGCCATGCTCGAAGTTCTATAATTAAAACAAGTTGTCAAAGATTGGTTATTTGATATTTGCCGCGTTGTTTCTTGGATTAGAGCTTGGATTTTAAGCATATAAAATGTCTCGGGAGTTATCCTGTGGTTTAGAATATTCTATCGTTAACGACTTGGCGACGAGCGTATCGGAAACTTTATTTAACAGTTATTCATTCATTGTTTTCCCTGTTATACATCCACGTTTTAAAAGAAATTATTGTGCCGGTAACAGCAATGTTAAAGCTTTCACTAGGTCTGATATGTTGCTAACCCCGCAAGAATGGACGACTAGAGTTGTAGGCAAAATTTCGTCTCACTTAGACGTCGATGTACCATCTCCAATAGTTCGAGCACAGCATGAAGATTGTTTCACAGAAGAATTAGCTTACTGCAGAGGCCTTGGCCTTCCAGCTGTAATGTTTAATTTACGCAGTGAAAAGACTACTAATTTAGCAAGGCTGTTGCACACTCACTTTAATAGCTGGTAAAAGTATTAAATTAATATATGAAGGTGAAGTTAAAAGTTGTTATAATAAACGTTGTTTTTAGTCAACACTCTTCGATTATGTGGGTTCGGGTACCAATGATATGCAAAAAAACGCAACGTGAAAACATCAACAGCACTGGGGAAATAGTGGATGAGCATGCAGCATTTGATAAGCCTTGGCTGTGGTGGACTAAATTCTATGAAAGGATGGAATGGGATAAGCGTCTGGGACTTGTTCTTGAGTTTACAGCTAATTTACCAAACTATGCAATACTGGAACGGTGGTTTGGAGAACCGATTAAAGCTGTAGTTGTACCTACATCTATTTTTATTACAAATAGAAAAGGGTGAGGTTTTATCTTTGTGATTTTGATACTGCATTATTTTATTAACTCTTTTAATAAAAATACATTACTTCATCAAGAACAAATAATGTTGTCATTCTCTTTTACAAAGCAGCAATCAGTACTTAAATAATATAGTTTCCTATTGAACAACTGAATGTTTTAAAAAATATATTTTTGACTTGTTTGCAGTTACCCAACTTTACCAATTGCACATCAAAGAGTATTATTAAGCATGGTTGAACGAGAAGCACAAATTATATTGAGTGGTGCTCATAGATCGAATATACAATTTTATGTCAATTACTTCAAAAATTTATATAAGAAAACATATATTAACACTGATGATCCAATGCTTAAATATGCAAAAGGGTATGTTCTTTTTAACCTAGTATCTATTTATTTATATACATTTGTTTCAAATTCTTCCTTGATTTTATTTTTAAACTAACAATTGTCTGGGGCTCAGGCTGAATCTTCAGTAAAATACTATAAAATAACTTAGGACAATCAGCTGTCATTATTGTATGAAGAAACGAAATGACACATTGTATACTGTCTGCAGACTTTGCCTGTTGTAGCAGTTGTCTCTGCTCATAAGTGCGGTTTGACAACAGGTCATCATCACCACATTATTTTGTAGATGGGAAGATTTCCTTCAAACTCCATTGCAGCCTTTAGCTGATAACTTAGACACACATACTTACAATATATTTGAAAAAGATCCTGTCAAATATAGACAGTATCAAAGTGCTATAACTCAAGCTTTACAAGATGTAAAACTGAATGATATGATCAAAAACATTGGCGTGATTGAAATCAATGAAAACAACTTAAATAATCTAACTAAATATAATGTGGATGATGAGTATGATAAAGTGTTTACTGTAATGGTGCTGGGCGCTGGACGTGGACCTCTTGTTAGGGCTACACTGAATGCTGCTGATATTAGTAGAACTAAAGTTAAGGTAATATGACATGAAATAAACTATTTCCAATCAAAAATTTCTCTAAAATACAGTAAAATCGTGCTTTTCCCAATTTAAAAACAATTATTACCTATTTGCCTTCAACTTGATATAACAAAATACCTTATAAACAGTTTTTTTTAGTTCTGTTTTTGCTAGGCCGATGAGTTCTACATAGTAAGCTATTAGTTAAATAAGTTTTATGCATGAACTTTTCAAGTAATTTTTATTTTAGGTTATAGCCGTAGAAAAAAATCCTTGTGCTATAGTAGTGCTTGAAGGGCTAGTGCGAGAATTATGGCAAAAACGTAACGTACAAGTTGTAGCTGGTGATATGCGTAACATTAAACTATCACCACCAGCTGATATCATTGTATCGGAGCTGTTAGGTAACATTTTTTTTATTTCTTTTTTGAGGTTCTATTGCAATGTTTAATTTTATAAAACATTAATCTAAGTTCTGTTTATGCAGACTATAATTTTCACATTGTATTTTCCAGGTTCTTGGGGTGACAATGAACTATCCCCAGAATGTTTAGATGGAGCTGCTGGCTTATTAGCTCCAGGTGGCATTTCTATACCAAAAGCATACACATCATATGCTGCACCAATAACATCGCCCAGGTTGTGGGCAGCTGCCAGAAGTGTTTGCAATAAAGATGGAATATGTGAAACAAAGAATTTGGAAACTTTATGGGTTGTTTATATGCAGAATAAATATGATATTGCTGAGGCTAAGGTATTCTGTAATATTAATTTTATGTGATATCTCAATCCATATGAGCAAGAATTTTTCACTCTTTTTTGGACTTATTGATTTACACATACCTTAATTACTCACTCCCATGCATAGCAGGGGCAATAAAGCATCTTAATTAATTATTCTTCTCATATATGCATATTAGCTCAATATGCCTGATCTGATGTTTTCTAAGCTGTTGGCTATTCTGATTAAATGCTTCTTCCAATACTGTCTCATGAATTTCCTCTCATACATCTTTTTCATATAACTAGTCCCCAAAGTATCCTTGAGCTTGTAATATTTTCTAATTGTATTATCTCTTAACTTCATTTACAATCCATATGTTGATTACCTTTTTATACATTAACATTGTGCCTTTCTAGCCCATATTTACGTTCGAGCATCCCGCCAAAGCTGTATGTGATCATGAGGGAAACAGCCAAACAGACTATCGAGGCTTGCCGTTAACTGATAACAGAAGACAGGCTGTAGTTACATGGACTGCTGCACAAGACAGCGTCATGCATGGATTTGGTGGTTACTTTGATTGCACACTTTATGGGAATGAAATGATCAGTATTGTGCCATCAACACACAGTCCTGAAATGATTTCGTGGTTCCCTGTCTTCATTCCAATTAAGGTATGTTTAGCTTTTATATATTTAATAGTAAAAATTCAGTGTGAAAGACATGATATAATGAAATACTGCCATTTATAAATTAAGTTCTGGTCCTTGATTACCTATAGATGTTTTTTTTATTACAGACACCTTTAAGAATAAAAAAAGGTGACAATATTACTGCAACTTTTTGGAGATGTGTTTCCAGCAGACGTGTCTGGTATGAATGGGTTGTAGAAGTAGGTGATAAAATTACATCTATTCATAATTCAAATGGCAAGAGTTCTGAAATGTTATTGTGATTAATAAAAAATATCATATAAAATCAAGATTGGCCTTTATTTTACTCTCACTACATCCCATATATGATGAGTTTATTTGTTTTTATTAATTCAAATTCAGTCTAAGAAGTGTAATTTCGATCAACAATTGCTCCAAGGCTGTTACATTGATAACTTTGTAATATTCATTTCCTTATGAAAGTCATCAATATTTTGGTCCCATCTCTTTTCAAAATAGATACCTAAAAATAGAAAATTCATGTTGAAACTGTGATTGCATTTAACCTCGTACCTTATATCCAAAATAATAATAAGAGCATGTTCATTAGTATCTACAGATTTTTCTTCAATAAAGAATACAGTTTACCTTGGAGGAAATTAGCATTGTTCCCTACTTTTATCGCCCAGGGCAAGTTATATTTCAGATAGCGTTCTCTGTGTTTTGTTTTTAGTCTGGTAGCTCCCCAAATACCACCGTTCACACACATTGGTAGTCTAGTTTGTATTCCTTCAACCCATTTCACTGTAACCTGTGGATTTACAAAATCAAAAATGATCTCTCCACCTGTGATGATTCTTGTTACATTCGTTAAAAATTTCACTAATTTTAATTTGCGATACTTATGGCAAACTAAACCTACATACCTCTCCTAACATATTGGTTTTCATATGAAGTGTTGCATGAACCAAGTCATGAACTTCTCTGTACCTTTGCATTACATAAGCCATTTCAGGATCACTTATGAACTGAACAGGCAGTCTAGAATCTGCTGTAATATTGTTATCGCGCATAAAATCAGCATAAATACGACCTACAGTATTTTCTTTCATTTGTGACAAACTATCAAAGTTAACAGTTTTAGAATTAATTCTGGGCTTTTCTTCTAAAATACTAGCACCTTCTGCAGTCTCGAGCATTTTATTCCTCATATGTTTCAATGCACTATCACCAGTGACTTCACCAAGACAGGCTATCATATCTCCTCTATGCGGATTAAACAATGAAATCGCTGCAGATCCAGCAGCAAGTAAAGTCTTTTGTAGAGGAGTGATAGGAATTGCATTTCTATTAAATTCTTCCAAGAAACTTTCAGATGCTGTTGTAAATTTTCGTATCAATAAGTGCCTCATTGTATCGTAATTTGTCGTGATTGCAATTAGTTGAAAACGCGTTAGAACCAGTAAACGTTTCTTTTGTAATTATTACATACTAGGCTTTCTCCGTTTCGCAAGACACTGCGAACTACCGCACGAATGGGTAACGAGTATATGTGATAGCCCGTAATAAAAAAAAATCTAATCACAGCTGATTGTGACACTGACATATTCGTTCTGAAATTAGGAAACAGCAAGTATATAGAACATCCACGTCTAGAACCTCATATTATGCACACTGCCCGGATATCTATTTATTATACCGAATTTATTTTTATTTCTAGATTTTTAAAAAAATCCTATATTTAAGTGATAATATTAGACTGAATTTTACATTCGCGAAAAAAGTTAATAAACGTTCCATTTCATACTAAAACGCCTCGCTACTCAACACGTCGCGCTATTCATTTTACATAGAATGGTGTGTGTGAAATGAAACGTCTTAAGCCACGTCTCCTGCTCCTCTGTCTTCCAAACATTAGACAAAAACATCGAAACATTGGGGCGTGGCCTACACAATGTTTTTGTTTTCCGTCGACCACGGAAAACAAAAAACATTGTCTATGAATACAAAAATGTATACGCGGCTTTACTGTCCTAAGTTGTCATATTCATTGTATCATTTATTTATTTAAAACTAAAATCTAAAAAATACCACATTTAGTTTCAAAAAACAAATGTGATATATTTTTTTATTATGATAAATTCATTTTTGAATAAGTTGAGCTTTAAAAAAATCCAAAATAAAAATCAAAAAAATGACGGAAACCACATTTAGAAAATACAAAAATAAGTTAAGTTTTTAAATTTCATATGCTATGATTTAAACCTTTGTGAGGTCGATCTAAAATCTCTTTTAAGTTTAAAAAATTTACCGTTAACAAAATTAAATCTACAAATTACCACATGTAGATAATGTAAAAACTAACAATTATCC